>JZKD02S1934749.1:561609-575060 GCA_000966675.3 Picea glauca
GAAATGAAGGAAACCCTAGACAAGTTGTCGGCTGCAGAAATATATTTAAAATGAATTTATTAGTACCCAGAAGGAGAAGTCGGCCCCAATAAAACTGCCCAGACTACTATAAATAAAGGGCGTCAGTTCTCATTATTCACATCTCAACAGTTGCAAAGAGAACTAGATCTGTGCAGGTGCAGTAGCAGCTTGTGTGCAAGTTTCTAGGAAGGTGTGCGCTAGCCTCTAGGTGGGATTATTTGATCAACTTGGTTTCTATTCTTGCTTGGTGCATTAGCCTCTCTTGGATATTGGATTGCTACCAGGATTCTCTTCTCTATCAAGGTCAAGGTGCTCGGAGGGTGGCTTCGGCCTATGGTTGGGTGACGAGGGTATCATCAATGGTAAAATGAGCACAATATTCTATATTCTAACACTCCTCACATCGTGAATCCCTCAAAGAGCCAAGTCTTCGAACTCTCTAATATAGCGCCACATGCCCTTGTCCTATCAACGATTGAGATTCACTTCGTCGTTTTTGACTTCAGAGGTTTTCACTCTCTAAAGACTCTTGGCCAAATTCCTCCAGAGTACCAAGTCTCTGGACTATAGGATCTCTTGCCACGTGGCCTCTCATCCAACGGCTCTAGTCCAATGGGCGACTTTTTACAAGGTACAAGTGGGGGCCACGTGTCGCTCCACGACGCGTTCCCGGTTGGTTTGGAAGTTAAGAGGGGTTCTCAATAGATTCTGTAGGTTGACGGATAAGAGGGATCCCAAAGGATCTGAGGATCGACGATCTACGTCACTTCATAAATTCGGCATTCAACATTCTATGTTGAGCGTCGACGTTCAGCGTTCGACATTCTACAACCCTATATATTCGTATTGATACTGTCGAATACCCAAAATCTCAAATAGTCATTGATATGTGGACACGCGTCCCTCTATTCTCAACAATCTAGATTAACTTTGCGACTCCAGCATTTGGGAGTTTTTTACGCTAGACCACTCCTATTCTCCCGAAGTGGAACTTTGTTGAAGTACTTAACGCTACCCTTCCTAAGTCTGATCTAACAACTTAGAAAGATCTCCATTGTGTCCCCAAATCTACATCCCTCATTAATTTGCGACTCCAGCCTTCGGTTGTTTTCAAGGGTTGTATAATCATAAATCCTAAAGTCTCGAAGCCAAAGTAGCTTCACTCCTTTTGCTCTTAGAGAGGGGTTTCCAACCCTGGGTCATATGGGATCATATTTGGATTCTAGGCTACACTCAGCTCTTAGTCGAGACCTGATTAAGGCCATGGGTATGAGCCCTCAGTCACATGGGTGGCGGGTCTGAAGGAATGCCCTTCTCCCACAGAGTTTAACTTGACATTCCTGCTAAGGTAAACTCAAAATTTTGGCAGGACTTAAATGTTTCAGTTAATCCTACCCCGACTCTCCTACGGATTCACATCCCATAACTCTCCAACGGCTAACTGAGGTAAATTGAAAACCAAGTAAAAATATCAATTTACAGAATCAAAATGAGCATTTCTAATAATTGTTCAAACACTGCAAGACTTAACCATAAACACAAACATTCAATCATTGCATCCAATGTATTACACAGAGTGGGAAAATACTTATCAAAATTGGAAAATGTGAAGTGAATGCTAAAAGGGGTGCCTATGTCCACCCAACCATAGGAAAATCCACTCCTGTCATATTTATCATTGGCCACCCCCAAGCTAGACCATGATGCTCTAAGAGAGATTATTTCTCCTTGCTCCAAGACAGTCAGGGACGGAGGTTACTCTCCTCCTCCCATAGGATCTTGACAATCGGATTCCTCTACACCAAGAAAGGAGGTTTGCACGAGTGCTTCCTCGGACACCCATCAACCTCGTTTATTAGCTTGTAGTGAGACCCTGCCCAAGGATTCTTACAACCAAAACAAGCTTTCTTCTTATCTTTTCTCTCAACTCCAGAGTAGAAGCATGCTCTCTTCTCTTTTTGGAGATTGGTTTCTCTACTCTGCTTCTTTCAAATCTATCTCTGTCCCCGAAATTACTTCCTTTCTTGCCTTCCTCAGCAAGGTTGTGTTGGTATGAATCCCAAACTCATGGTCAGCCCTGGAAGCCTTATAGATGGGTACCTTTCCCCATCTCCTCATTAACTCTTGAGGATGGCCTTCCAACTACCATCCTGACTAGTAATTCATTTATGGGTTAGAGGACTGTTGAGCAAATACACCCAGTAGGTACTAGTTTGGTGAGGGTCATATCAACCATTCTTGATTTCCCTCACCATCTCTCTCATAGAATCCATAGTCTATCTTGGAAAACTCCCCCCTTTCAGTAGTTATGCAACACATATCCAATTTTTATTAATAACAGAAAATTCATATATTGACCCTTTTATATAAAGGTTCATCAAATCAAACATTCACACATATTTAGTCTACCATAGTCTTTTGTCCAGTTATAGCTATATTTAAAAACTGGGGGAAACATGGGTATTAAAATCCCCTCCCCCTTAAAGGATCATTGTCCTCGATGTTCTATCTGTCGATGTGCTATGTATGTACAGAAGTAAAAAAAAATGGATATGCATGTTTCATGGTGTTAGCGCTTTGTAAACTCATTCAGCTAAGAAAACAAATGACAGAGGAAACCTACAAACCAACTTTAAGGATGGAAACTAGCCTTTCCAACCTACAGAGAGCTCTCTATGAGATTTTGTTTCTGTACAACTTATGGCTTTGAAACTCTCGGCTAGATTTAACACTTTTGTACAATATTTCCGGTTCTATTGGCAAGAGAACGCGAGACCTTGGTCCATGGAGTCAATTTCAGAAAACGAGAGAAACAAATGACCTGGTGAGTAAACTTGATAGGATAAAGGCTAAGTAGGCAATGGTATTTCATTTCGAAGTCATTGTGTATGGCAAGAGAAAAACACATGAAACAACCCAGAGCACCGCTGGAGATGAATTATGAGTTCACTTAGAAGAAAACACAGTCATCTAAATGGCGAAATCTAGAGCACTGTGTGGTGAATTCTAGATTTGAATAACGTATTTATTTAGACAAAATATAGATATGAATATAAATAACACATGAAGCACGTACATAAAGAGAAATGACAATACATCAAACTACTACCATTAGAATATTTTCTTCAAAGTTTCAGGACCTTTGCATTAAAATTTAATCGAGATCGAAAGCTACATTCAACAGTCACTGTCTACATTAGTTTGCCAACCAATTTGGCTTACATTGAAAAGATGAAATATATAGGCAAGGGTGTGTCGCTTGGGCTGCAATTCCCTCCAACTATTATCCCTATAAATTAGGCTCTGACTATTCTCTGCTAGATGATCATTCGTATGGCACTTTACTAAAAACGAAACTAATTGTACTCAATCGTACAATAATCGACGTCGTTTCCATGATAGTTCGGTCATTAGCAAGATTTCATTGTTAAGGAGTGATGTGTCAATGTTTTTCCTTCGACAGGCTATCTGGATGATCAAGTGCTCTGCCAAATTCCTACCACCCATTGTAACGGCCTTGATTTTTGTCGCTCGATCATTTGCTTGAGTGTGCATGTGGTGGGTAACTGCAAACTGTCGCAAGTGTTTCCAAGATGACAATGCCAATCAGGGGACAACACCTTTCTTAAAACTGTAGTGTGTCCAACATACACTTGTCCTTTGTAATAGGTGGGTTTCCAAAATTGTGCGTTGTATGCTTTACACGCGGGAACCTGTCAAAGTCCCTACTTCCCGGTAGAAAACAGGACATGGGGAGAAAAAATCAGTGCCATGTCTAAGAAGACAAAAATAGAGTCGATCAATTATGCTTTTGGCCTTGTCTATAGTTTTAATATCCGCAGCGTTCTCGTGAGAGACCAGTTGTGCCTTTTCAGATTCATTACTTGTCTTTGCAAAACCGCTTTCTCTTTCAGCCTCTTCTGCGCACTGGCTAGAGCCGCATGGATGCTTTCCATGGCTGGTCCACATTCCTTGAAGTGCTATGCAATTCTATCTTCTGAAATCCTTTGTGCTCCATGCAGTTGGATGATTTTTTATTGCGCCTCCCTGAGATGCCTCTTGAGCCAAGTCGTGTTTCCCTCTCGACCTTTTGATGTTGATGCCTCGAGGGTCTTTTCTGCTAATTGTTGTCTAAACTCCCTATTCTCCTAGTAAAACTCAACAATAGCGAGTTCCACTTGCTTTAGCTACTGTGACGGTTCACGAATATTTGTGCCTTCAGTGTCTGTCCTTCTTTGTCTACTGTAGGTTTCCCGACTTGGACCTTCAAAAGGTTCCAGTCGAATGGTGTGCATGAGTAACTCTTCGGTGGTTGAATTTGTGTGTGGTTCGCTCGGGGCCTAGGCCTCCCCAGTCTCTTTGTTCTTCCTTGGCCTGCCCCTCTTTTGGGGTATCGATTGTTTGGGGGATAGGGATTCCAATGTCTTTCCTTCCTCCGCAACCCTTCCTATTTCCGCCTTTGTGTGGTGAGATGTTTATTTCCCCGTGGGTAGAGGGGAATCTCCTTTGGGGTCCCTGGGGATGTCAGTTGTGAGTAGAAACGAATCCCAGTTTTTTCCCAATTTCCTCAACTCCTCAACTATCAACAATTTGATTAGTGAGACATGAGATAGTTTCTTCTTCGATTGGTTTGCTTCAACCTGGACATTGTCCGCCGTTTCTCAGAGGATTTGGTGCAAGAAGAAGGTAGGATCAACGGTATCCTTCCTATGAAATGCATCAACAATCTGATGTGATGTGGGTGTATTATGTTAGACCTTCCTTCACAGGTGAAATATTTTCTAATTTCCCTCAGGAGCTTCTGAAAAGGCTCCTATAGATATCAACTTGGAACGCCCGCTTCGACTTTCTCATTTAAACAGTCTAGTTTGATGAATTCTTCGTAGCATAGCACATCCAAAGGCATGCCTTTAGACCACCTTACACCATGCGGGGGGATCTCAGTTGCGGCTGACAGAGTTTCCTCCCTCACCTAGAATGTGATTCCTGTAATTACTGCACGAAGCCCGTTGAATTTGAGTGTGAACTGTTCCTCCAGTTTCACGTTGAATCCTTGGATTTTCTTACAATAGAACATGCATCTGACATGTTCAAAATATGCTCTGATATCCAGATCTTCATTTACCAATGTCAAGTTTTGAGGTTCGGGCCCCACATTTCTACCACTTTGAGCCCCTTTCCTTATGTTTTGGGATGTCGCCATGGTGCAATGTGTGTTTGTTCAACGCACGTGGTGGATTTAGCATGGACCCAAAGTGGTAATATTGATTCACCCAGGTTTGTGACACGGTTGATGCCAACCGACTTTTCCACAACGAGAAACTCAGGGCTTGCGAGAGAAATTACAGACAATGCATAAACTTGGCTAGTGAATAGAATACATGCAAAGAAATTGGAATTTATAACTGTACAGGTGAGAGATGGAATCATGACATGGGACATTGAATCCATGGTGAATAGAGGTTTCAATTTAGGTCGAAGATTTGTGCAGCACATCCATGCGATGGGTACACTTTGGAGTGTGTAAAGTATAGTTGATAAGAGCTGCAGAGTATACATGATATGAGCGTCACGATTTCTCATCCTTTCTAACTTCATAATGAACTGATGATGATCACTGCATATGCTGACGTGACTCCTATTTTAACAAATTGCCTCGACCTTTGGCACATAAAACCTCCTCTTCTGACAGGATCCGACTCTTTGGGAAAAGACCTTTACCACTTAAAAATGTTTGATTCTAACATCCCTTCCCGACTCCAAGGGCCAACTGGCCACTTGCTGACTTCGACCCATTCGTTGTTCAGTACCTAACCTCACACACTTTTACAAATGGACCATGACTCGATTAAGATTGATTCTAACTGAAAAAATGACAGCGCTAACACATGGCATCCTCCATTTCCCATGTAGCCTAATTTTGGCCAAAGTGTTTCCACTGCACCTTGACATGTGCAATGGTTATGTTCCTGAGTGTATTTTCCTTCATGTATATTATGCATTGAGGTTATGGCAGGAATTCTCCCTCAGATTCCACCTCAATCACAGACCAGTCAATAATATGATTAGAATCATTTACATACTTCTTTAATAAAGAAACATGGAAAACATTATGTGCCTTCACTGTGGGAGGTAGTGCTAGCCGATACGCTATTGGTCCCACTCTATCCAAAACTTCAAAGGGTCCACAATACCAAGGTGCCAGCTTGGCACAAGCTCCCATCCTCAAAGATATTTTCCTGGGTCTAACTCGAAGATACACATGATCCCCTGCTTTGTACTCTCTAGGAGTCATTTTCATGTTTTCATAGTTCTTTTGTCTATCTTGGGATATCTTCAGATTTTTTCTGATATGAATTACTTGTTATTCCATTTCCTTTAGCATATCTGGCTCGATTGTAACTCTGTTTACTGGGTTTTTCCAGCTGATTGGAATGTTGCATTGTCTTCCATAGAGGGATTCAAAAGGGCTCATTTTTAATCACTCTTGATAGCCATTGTTGTAGGAAAATTCTACCAGTGGTAGGTAGTCCTCCCACTTCTTGGGTTGGTGCATTACATTCATCCTCAACATGTCTTCTAACACTTGGTTTATGCTCTCTATCTTCCCATCAGTTTGAGGGTGATAGGATGTACTAAAGAGAAATTTTGTTTCAAAACCAACAAAAAAAGATTTCCAAAATTTTGAAGTAAATTTTGTATCTCTTTTGGATATAATTTCATTAGGCATGCCATGTAATCTAAATATCTCTTTCATGAAAATGTTGGCAATATCTATGGCCTTGCAAGTTGACTTGACGGGTATGAAGTGAGCAACCTTGCTTAGTTTTTCCACAACTACCACGATGGTGTCGTTTGTTTTTGTTGATCTTGGTAATACTATGATGAAATCCATGGAGATGGTTTCCCATTTCCATTCAGGAATTGGTAGGGGCTGCAACATCCCTACTGGGTGCCAGTTCTCTTCTTTGACTTGCTGGCATTATAGACACTTAGCTAAGTAATCAGCTATGTCATTTTTAAGTCCAGGCTAATAAAATAGTTTCCTAGTGGTCGTGATCATTTTCTAACAACCATGATGACCAGTATATGGTATTTTGTGTAGTTCATCCATTATGAACCTCTTCAAGTCGTCACAATTTGGAATATATAATTTGCCCTTGTAAGTTAGCAGGACACCATTAAGCATCTCATAACCTTCGCACTTCATCCCTATGGACTCTTGATTTAGGTATGATGTCACGGTATTGAAAAATGCATATGTTTCTTGTGCACTTTTGAATCTCTCTTTGATGTTTGATTCACTGGTACCTACAGTTTCCAAGTGAACCACTTTCATACTTCTACTAAGGGCATCAGCCACCCTATTCTCCTTTCCTTTGATATGTTTAATTTCAAAATAAAACTCACTAAGGAGATCCATCCACCTAGCTTGTCTCACATTTTGTTTTGGTTGGTCAAACAAATACCTCAACCCACTATGGTCTGTCATAAGTACAAATATTCTACCTAAGAGGTAATGCCTCCACATTTTTAAAACATGCACTATGGCATCCAATTCCATATCGTGGGTCACATAATTGACTTCATGTTCATTCAATTTTTTGGATTCGTAGAAAATTGTATGTCCTTCTTGCATAAAGACCCCTCCAATCCCTTCCTTGCAGGCATATGTACACACAAGGAAGTCCTTGTTTGGATCTGCAATCTTCAGTACAGGCACATTGGTTAGAAGGTATTACAACTCCTGAAAACTTTCTTCACATTCTGATGTCCAAATGAATTTAACCCCCTTTTTCTGAAAGGAGGTGATTGGGCAACCAATCTTGGAGAATCCCTTTATGAACCTCATATAGTATCATGTTAGGCCCATAAAGGATCTGATATTAGATACATCCTTTGGGGTATGCCAATCCATGATGGCTTTAATCTTGTCATGATCAACTGCCACTCCTTCCTCAGAGATAACATGGCCTAAGTAATGGAATTGTTTCTGGAAAAAGTCACACTTACTAAGATTAGCATAGAGTTGATGTTCTCTTAGTACTTGGAGTACTAGATTGAGATGTTCTTCATGTTCTTCCCTATTCTTGGAATAGATTATGATATCATCAATGAAAACCAACACAACATATCCAAGAAATTTCTGAATACATTATTCATTAAGCACATAAAAGTGGTTGGTCCATTGGTAAGCCCAAATGGAACCACCAAAAATTCATAGTGACCATATCTTGTCCTAAAGGTTGTCTTGTGGATGTATTCATCTTTAATTCGGACTTGATGGTATTCAGACCTCAAGTCAATCTTGGATAATATTGTAGCACCCCTTAATTGGTCAAACAAGTCATCGATCCTTGGCAAGAGATACTTATTATTGATGGTCATCTTATTGAGTTGATTATAATATATGCACAATCTGAGTGTGCCATCTTTCTTTTTCACAAACAAGGTTATCTCTCCCCATGGAGACACACTAGGTTGAATGTATCCTTTGTCCCACATTTCCTTCATCTATAGTTTGAGCTCAACTAGCTCTGGTGTAATCATTCTATAGGGTGTTCTAGACATTGGCACCGCTCCTGGTACAAGTTCTATTGAAAAGTCAATATCCTTTCTTGGAGGTAGACCTGGCACTTCTTTTGGGAATACATATTTATCTCTTAATATGGGACGGTCCTCTAGGCTGGGTTTGTCATTGTCAATAGATTTCAACACTTGTATTGCATACAAGGGACATCCCTTTCTACAATACTTCTTCACTTGGAGGGCTGATATTTGTCTCACTGAGACAGGATTTTGAATCCCTTGTAGGGTTACCCTTCTTCCTTCTTCATTTTCACACTCCAAAGTTTTATTGTAACATTCCAACTTGGTTTTGTGGGTAGCCAACTTGTCCATGCCAATCAATAGGTCATAAGATCCTAAAGGAAGTATGTTCAGGTTCTCTTGGGTGGGCAACCCACTTATAACGATTTGGCATGTTGGTACGACCTATGTTAATTTTCTTTTGGTTCCAGTGGCTAGTTGTACCAGCCATGATTTAACATGTTTAACTTGTTGCAATTTACATTTCTCAATAGTTTAAGGGGCAACATAACTCAAATTAGAACCAGGGTCAATTAAAATGGAAACAGGATGGTTGGCAATCATACCTTCCATCGCCACCACTGAAGCTTGGTGTTCAACTTGTCTATTATCCAAGGCTGCATAAATTTGTGGCATGATCCTATCCACATCATTGATTGTGGTAGCCTCTTGGACGTTGTAGACTCTCTTATTTCTCTATTCCCTATGTGGACAGTCCCTCAACAAATGTTCCTCTCCACAACCCCAACATTTCAAGGGTTCTCTCTTTATGTTATCAGTCTTACTTGGAACTACTTTGAATGCTTTATTTCCACTTTGGGATGGGAAATTTTGTTGATCCACACTTTTGGTAGGAAGGCTCATCCTAGAGATCTTCCCATTGTTCTTAAATATCGAGGGTTTAAACCCCTTTTTCTTGAATCCCAAATTTTTTTCTTCTTCTATTTTTCATGGGGTTTTGTCTTATTCTTGAATAGCTCATAGAAATACCTTGCTTTTCGAATGGTATCTTCTAAGGTCTTTGGCTGATCAAACTCAATTATGTCCCAGTAGGACTGAGGTAATCCACTCATAAATCATTTCATATTTACTTTTTCATCCTTTATGTAGGACACATACCTCATCATCTCGAGAAATTTGTTGATATACTCATCTATGGTGATTTTTCCCAGCTTGAGTTCATAGAACTCCTTGGTCTTCCCATCAAAGTACTTTTTTGACAGATACTTCTTCTTGAATTATTTCTCAAATTGTTTCCATGACAAGTCCTTCTCATGGATTCGTTTTACATTCATAAGGTCCTCCCACCAAATGGAAGTTTTCCCATTCAGGTTGAAAATGGGTATCTGAGCCTTTAATTTTTCAAAATAGTCATGGACTCTGAAGTACTTCTTCAAGCCAAGTAGCCAAACTTTTACTTCTTACCCCTTCTTAATCTCTACATCAAAGGTGGGTGGTTTGGATTTCTTGAACTCTTCTGGGTCATGACTCTTGGAATGTTTCATCTTCTATCCTCTCGTCTAAGAATGGGAACTAGTTTTGCCACTAGAATATTCCTTGGAGTTGTCAGTGTCCTCAGAGGAACATTTTGGTGAGAGTCTCTTGGCTCCATGTTGGGCCTTCCTTGAGTTGTTCCTCCTTTTGTGGCCACTTTCTGTACCATTATTTTGTATCTCAAGTGGACTTGGAGTTTTCTAAGTATGATGAATGTCCACATGACTGGCAGCTAGACCATGTTTTAGTTTCCTTTGTATATATGATAGACTTTTTAGTAGGACTGCATTAATTTCAGACTTATTTTCCTTCTCCTTTATCAACCTTTCATTGTCAACCTTATAACTCTGTAATTTTTCCATGAGGCTTCTTACAGTTTCGACCAAATATGGAGGGTTCCCACCGCCCTCCTTTCATCAGATTCTTCCTCTCTATTGTGGGAGATCTCCCCCAACTCATGGTGTGTCACCATCCCTTACATTTTAGTTTTCTCGTTGTTCACTGACTGATTGAGTGCTGACATTTTTTTTTATGTTAGTTACTAATCTACCAATTCATGAACAACACATATTATTGCAAAGTGAAGTTGGCTTCTTTATTTGGAAACATTAGCAACATACAGTGTAGATTTCTAAAGCATCTATCAACAGTAGAAGGTTTTGTTCCTCTCTTCAGTAGAAGTTCAGACAAGTTTCTTATAGAATGGGGGTAAGGTAGGGTGTTACTCCATAAAGTTCTCTAATAATATTTTATGTGACTCGTTCATGAGCCCACGCAGGCCAAGTGTTGTTTCCATGCTCTGATACCAATTTGTAACACACTCGACCCCTAAATACCCTTTCTCGGGATGGGGCATCAATTTTTTTCTCATTCAAATCATCTCAAATAATCTCTCTGAGGTCTTCATCCTCTTCTACTCGTCATTAACTTTCTAACGACTGCTATTGGCTCGAAATCCATTCCCTAGTTTGCAAGATACAACCTACCAAAGTCATCCGGGCATTATTAGTTGGGTTCTTCGGCATTAGCATTGAACGGCCCTTTTCTTACTGCACGCATACTCCCCGAAGTCCCAAAATATCTCCATGTGGCCTTGGCCATTCAGCGATCGACGTTTTATGTTTTCAACGTTCCGCGATCGACAATCGACGTTGAACATTTCGGCGGTCGACGTTATACGTTTTCGGTGTTCAGCGATCGACGATCAATGTTGAACGTTTCGACGTTTGGAAATCAGAGATCGTCATTCTACATTTTTGGCATTTGGCGATTGGTGTTGAACATTTCAGTGTTCAACAATTGGCGATCAACATTGATCATCCCTCTACTATACTACGACCCAAATCTTTCGAACTCCCGAACTCACGAAGTCCTGGTCACATCACCAACCATGTTGGCCAGGAGGGAAAAAAATAGAGGTTGACACGTAGCGAGGGCCAGGGGTGACACGTGTCCCTAAGTCCCAAATCCAAAGTAGCTTCACTCCTTTCGAGCTTAGCGAGGGATTTCCAACCCTGGGTCATATGGGATCATATTTGGATTATGGGCTACACTCAACTCTTATTTGAGACCTGATTAAGTCCATGGGTATGATCCCTCAGTCACATGGGTGGAGAGTCTGAAGGAACTCCCTTCTCCCACAGAGTTGATCTTGACGTTCCCACTAAGGTAAACTCAAAAGGTCAGCAGGACTAAAACGTTTCAGTTAATCCTACCTCGTCTCTCCTGCAGATTCACATCCCATAAATCTCTAGCGGCTAACTAAGGTAAATATAAAAACTAAGTAAAAATAGTAGTTTACAAAATCAAAATGAGAATTTATAATAATTGTCCAAACACTGCAAGACTTAACCATAAAAACAAACATTCAATCATTGCATCCAATATATTACACAGAGTAGGAAAATACTTATCAAAACTGGAAAATGTGAAGCGACTGCTAAAAGGGGTGCATGTTTCCACCCAAACATAGGTACATCCACTCCTATCGGATTTACCATTGGCCACCCACGAGCTAGACCATGATGCTATGAGAGATATTCTTTCTCCTTTCTCCACGACAGTCAGGGACAAAAGTTACTCTCCTCCTCCCATAGGATCTTGGCAACTGGATTCCTCTACACCAAGAAAGGAGGTATGCATGAGCACTTCCTCAGTCACTCGTCAGCCTCATTTATCAGCTTGTAGCGAGACCCTGCCCAAGGATTATTATAGCCAAAACGAGCTTGATTCTCATATTTTCTCTCAACTCCAGAGTAGAAGCATGCTCTCTTCTCTTTTTGGAGATTGTTTTCTCTACTCTACTTCTTTCATATCTATCTATGTCCCTTGAATTACTTCCTTTATTGCCTTCCTCAGCAATGTTGTGTGGGTCTAAATCCCGAACTCGTGGCTAGGCCTGGAATCCTTACAGATGGGTACACTGCCCCATATCCTCATTAACTCTTGAGGATGGCCTTCCAACAACCATCCTGACCGGTAATTCATTTTTGGGTCAGAAGACTGTTGAGCAATTACACCCAGTAGGTACTAGTTTGGTGAGGGTCATCTCAACCATTCTTGGTTTCCCTCGCCATATCTCTCATAGCATATGTGGTCTATCTTGGAAAACTCCCCCCTTTTAGCAGTTTTTCAACACATATCCAATTTCTATTAATAACAGAAAATTCATGCGTTGACCCTTTTATACAAAGGTTCATCAAATCAAACATTCACACATATTTAATCTGCCATAGTATTTTGGCAAGTTATAGTTATATTTACAAACTGGGGGAAACATGGGTATTACACTTTCCAAATAAGGGTTGAAGTTAATTAAAAAACAAATTATTGATGTATTGTATATGAATGAACCACTACTACATATGGGCAGATTATTCCACGAAAATTTTCCACGCTTCCACTAGTTTCATATTTTTTTTAAACAGGGCGGGATTTTCGTCGCTATTGCCATGAAATTTCATCGCAATATCGACGAAAATCTTAATTTAACCTAGTCGGGATTTTCATCGCTATAGCGACAAACTTTTGTGGCAATAGCGACAAAATTTTTGTCTATCTCATTGGTCGGTGTTAACATCTAGTTGACTATTTTATCTATATATACGTGACTTTAAGAGACTTTGCGACCCAATTGCTATAGTTGCGACACTGCTCTTGGCTTTTGTTTGAGCTATTTATTTTTTCCGTCACCCACCGGTTGAACAAATCCAATTATTGATCTACATAGCTCGGATTTTGAACTTGCAAGGTTAGTATGTTATTTTTTATTGATGTACTCATTTAACTTGTAATTTTTTTTCAGATGTCCAAATTGCATTTAGCTTATTTTTTCCTTGATAATATAT
>JZKD02S1934750.1:50620-61380 GCA_000966675.3 Picea glauca
GTTATATTGCAATCATCGTGCAGACTATCACTTGTTTGAAAAGGAAGTTATATGTGTTGATACACACAGAGATCAAACCCCGGGTTTTTGTTTGGGTTTACTGTTATTATTAATTCAAGATTTTGTCAATTGATATGTAACGCAGGACCCCCGACCCTCGATCCAAGATACACACAGGATCGTTCTAATGTTCTCGAGTTGAAGTAGCTCCTTTGGTTCCTTGTTGAAACCTTCAACGAATCCAATCAACAGGTCCTTCACGAAAACTCCATCTGCACCACGTGCACCAGGTGTGAGTCTTCACCTCCACATGACCATAACCCGGGCCTTATCTCAAGCACCTTTCCGCAATTCAGAACTTGCGAGTTCGTGGGTCGAAGACCCTCTACTCCTCTTTTCCAAACCTCTGATACCCAAGATGTCGATACGGGTATGGTTTCTCATGGTTAGCGCCTTTACAAGCAATCACCGGCTAGAGCGTAACTCTATCACCCCTCTCAAATCGCAACTTCGCAAGTTGGAGTGTTGAGCCCTCGTGCTCTTCCTTCATGAATCCCTGAGACACGATAAGTCAACTATAGTTGAATCCTTCCCAGGCGACGTGTGTCCACTACCTGTCACCCGTTTTCATCTTTTCTCTAGGCATTGTTACTATGCCACCTGTCAACCATGTGGTCCCCACCAACCAGACATGCCACGTGTTCACACGAGCCCTCGACGCTCATCACTTCGTGACTTCTGCAATCGAAAATAAACTCTCTCAAACCTCGAACCCCTGAGTACGCGATACCACACGGAGATTTTGATCCAATGGTTCTCCTGTGTTTTTGGATCCAATGGTATGGATCTCCTTCTCTACTCCTCCCGACTTGGAACTTCACGCAAACCAATAAATTTGGTCTGGACTCCAAACTCACGAACCATGAGTTCGCGATATGATCCAACGACTTATAGAAAGCATGATCAATGGCTGATGTTGATCCTGGATCCTAAGGTGATAGGTTTCGTCGGCCTCTAACCACCTTGCAACTCTGCCAAATCTAATGACTCTCACAACTTCATACTTCCTTCATGAAGGCTTCTCACCATCCATATGACTCCACTGGATCCTACAGTCCTCATGACTTCGCGAGCTCTCCATGGAGAATTCTGACCACTAGATTCACTACTCAATGGCTTCTGTCCAATGACTGAGTATTCTCCCTCTTGAACTTAACATCTATGACACTATTTCGATCTTCGTCTCCCTTTGAAGTGGTTCAAAGGTGTTATCCCTCCTGAGCTTTCACTTGCAAACTCAAGCTTTCCAAAGGGTTTCTTGCTTGCACTCCTTGCGGCAAACTTTCAAATATCTTCCAGTTATTTGAATCTTTGACCCTGTGCACTCTTTGCAGCAGTGGTCCTTCTTCCTTCACCTTAGTTGATAGATTCTAAGGCCTCAGCCATCCTGCGCACACCTTGCACTGCTCTGTGCTTCACCTGCACTTTTGCGTGTATGAGAACAATGATATCTCTCTTGATCTTTCTGAGATAAAACTCAGACTCTTGTCAATGCACACATTGCGGACATTTCACTACACTCCTTGCAGGAACTCTTAGGATAAGAAACAATTGAAACTCATTCGTCTACTCTATCAGACTTCATACACTTAACATGAAATCACACATTTAACCCAACATCGAAACAAATGCATAAACAAAGAGAATAAAACAACTATAAGCATACCATTCAACAAATGTAAACAATAATCATCATAACACCATGAATATTGAGCCAACGCTTCATATATTAACTCAAATGCTCTTGTACATGGGTTCTTCTCTACATCTCTCTACTACAACTCTCAATGATGATAATATTACAATGATACAATGGTGAGGGTGTCTATATCCATTTTCCCTCCTACTCTCTAAACTGTCTAATCTATGAATTCAAATATACCTACTTTCATTAAACAGACTTAATGTCTATTACATCCAACAGATGAGAGAAAATCGCTCAAGATCTGTTTACAATATGCAAGTATGCTTCCTTTAACTACTACATTAATATCTGCTCATTAATTTTTCAAAAACATTTCAAAATGTGTAAAATGTGTGTTGTGCTTTTCTAGCTATCTTCTGCATTTACGCTTGCTTGGCTAGCTTCTTACGATGTTGCTGCATCATACTTCCTCGCTTGAAAATTTTCATGAACTCTTATTCATGAGCTCTTACACGGTTTGTCCATGCTTATGAATTTCTGCTTCATCCTTCCAACTAGCATCTTCAACTAGATGTCCCTTCCATTTGACCAAGTATTCAAAATACTCTTTTCTCCTGATCTTTTTGCTAATCCTCTTGTCAATTATGCTTTCCATCTATGACTTTTCATCTACAAGCATTTGTTTTTTCCATTGAACTTCTTCTTGCTCATCCTCTGCTACTTCTTATTTAGCTCTGTAAGGGTACAAATCTGCAACATTGAATATTGGTGAGATCCCGACCCCATCGGGTAATTCAATCTCATATGCGTTTGCCCCAAATTTCTTCATGACCTTGCACGATCCAATATTTTTAATCTTCGTTTTGTTATGCGTTCCCCTTGGGAACCTCTCCTTCCTCATATGCACAAGAATAAGATTATCAACTTCAAATTGAAGTTATCGCCTGTGTTGTTCTGCTCTCTACTTGTATTCTTGACTTGTACTCTGCAATCGCTCTTTAATTCGGCTGGGAAGCTCTCTCATTCCTTCTGCAAAGTCCTCTGCACTAGCACTCCTAAATTCGTTTTGTTCTGAATCTTTCAATTTAGAAACTCCCCTTGGCTGCATTCCATATACAATCTAGAATGGACTCTTCCCTGTGCTTCTATTAAGTGAATCATTATAATAAAATTCTGCCTATGGCAGAAAGTGATCCCATTGACTGTGGTGTTCAATCACTAAGCTCCTCAACAAGTCTCCCAAGATCCTGTGTATGAATTTTGTCTTCCCATCTTTTTGAGGATGATATGCTGAGCTAAAAGACAAAATTGTCCCTAGATTCTTCCATAAAGTCTTCCAGAAATGTCCCACAAACTTGGTATCTCGATCAGAAACGATACTCCTTGGCAAACCGTGAAGTCTGACAACTTCCTTGAAAAACAGGTTCGCAATATAAGTTGTGTCACTATTTTTCTGGCATGGTATGAAATGTGTCATTTTTGAAAATCTGTCGACTACCACAAAGATCGAATCACATCCTCTTTGTTTTCTTGGCAGTCCCAATATAAAATCCATTCTCACTGCATCCCATGGCCTTTCTGGTACGGGTAATGGTTGATATAACCCTACGTTCTGCCTCTTTCCTTTCATGTGCTGACAAATTCTGCACCTATCCATGAATTTCTTGACATCTGTCCTCATCCCTGGCCAAAAATATGAGCCATTTAACTTTGAGAATGTCTTATCATGACCGAAGTGTTCGGCCAATCCTGCACTATGTTTTTCCTTCAACAAATTCTCCCTCATGGAGCATTTTGGAATACATGGCTGATTTCCCCTTAACAATAATCCATCGTGGATCATGTATTCATTCCATTGGCTTCTATCCTTGAGAATTGGATTCTTAGATGCCTCATGTGCCTCCTTAAAATCTGGGTCATCCCTGTACATTTCTTTGAGGTTATCAAAACCTAAAGTTTTGACTCTGAATTCTTGCATAAACAAACATTTCCTGCTCAAAGGATCAACAACTTTGTTAGCAGTTCCAGAAATATGCTTAATCACAAAAGTAAAATTCTGCATGAATTCAACCCATTTAACATTTTTTTGGTTCAACTTCTCCTGTTGAGTCATGAATTGTAAAGCATTATTATCAATGTACAAAACAAACTCTTTAGGAATCAAATAATGTCTCCATTTCTTTAGCGCTCGTATGACTGCATAGAATTCTTTGTCATATGTTGAGTACTTAATCTTCGTTTCATTCAGTTTCTCACTGAAATATGTGATCAGCCTATCGTCTTGGATCAAGACTACTCCAATTGCAAATCCACTCACATCACACCTGACCTGGAATGTCTTTCTGAAATATGGCAAAACCAAAATTGGTTTCTCAGTGATCTTCTTGTTCAACAGATTGAAGCTCTTCTCTACTTCCTCTCTCCAGTGAAAATACTTATGTCTTTTCTTCACCGTACCCATCATTGGTGCGCTAATTCCACTGAAGTTTCAGATGAATTTCCTATAGAATCTAGACAAACCATGGAAGCTTCGAACTTCAAACCCACTTTTTGCGATGGCCAATTCTTAGTTGCATTTACCTTTTCTGGATCCATATTCAACTCATTTGCAGAGATAACAAAACCCAAATAAGTGAGTTATGTCCTCATAAATGATGATTTCTTCATATTTATCACCAATTTCTCTTGCTGTAATCTCGTCATTACTGCAGCTAAATCCTTCAAGTTCTCTGCTTATGTTTTGCTGAAAATTAATATATCGTCACGATATACAATCACGAATTTGCGAATGAAATCCTTCAGGACTTCATTCATAAATCTCATGAAAGTTCTGGACACATTCGTTAAGCCAAATGGCATGAAAAGCCATTCATATAGCCCCTCATTCATCTTGAATGATGTCTTCCATTCATCACCTTCTCTCATTCGAATTTGATGATATCCGCTCTTCAAATCAATCTTTGAAACAAATCTTGCTCCACTCAAGCAATCCATCAAATCATCCATCCTTGGCAATGTAAATATGTACCTGATGGTAATCTTATAGATTTCCCTTGAGTCCGTACACATTCTCCTGCCTCCATCTTTCTTTGGGCTGAGCACTGTTGGAACAACGCAATGACTCAAGCTCTCCTGAATCAATCATTTGTCCATTAAGTCTTGGACCTATCTCTTAACTTCTTCATTTTCCTGCGGCATCAACCTATACACGGATTTGTTCGGTAAACTAGCCCCAGGTATAAGATCAATATGATTACTTATACTTATGATAGGTGGCAACAAATAAGGTAGTTCTTCCACTACTATATCAACAAACTCTTCCAGCAACTCCTAGATTTCTTTTGGTAAATCATCTATTCTCATACTGGTTAAAACAATTTTGGATTTCCTGACCACAATAAATTGTGTGTCTTCCTTTTTCTTAACCTCATTAAGAAGTTCCTTCCCACTCATGAGAAATACAATGTTTCTCATTTCTGTTTTCACTTCTTGGCTCTTAATCGACAACAACATATGTGTCCTCCCATTTTTCTCCAGGGTATACGTGTTCTTCCTCCCATCATGAACTACGTTTCTATCATATTTCCATGATATACCCAACAATAGATGACAAACATCCATGGGAATAACATCACATAATATTTCATCTTTATATCCTCCTATTTTAAATTCAAATAAACACTGTTTAGTGGCATTTACCTGATGTCCTTTTTGTAGCCACAAAACTCTATATGGGCTTGGATGTACAACAGTCTCCAACTCCAAATTTTCTACCATCTCAGTAGATACAAGATTGTCTGTGCTACCGCTGTCCACTATGACTTTGCATACTCTATCTTTAGTTTTTCAAGCAGTCCTAAACAAACTGTTTCTTTGGGATGGGTTCTCTACCTCCTTCTCTGGCGTTAAGAGAAATTTCCTCATCATTAAGGATCTTCTTCCCTCAGTGTCTTCTGCCTCAACATTCCATCCTTGAGCTTTGGCAATGTGAGTTTCACTACCATCTTTCTTCTTATCTGGACACTCATAGGATTTATGTACAATTTTTCCACAAACAAAGCATTTCACTTCACCTCCTCTGCCTCTTCCTCTGGCTAGAGGAAAAGTATTTCTATCAGCATACTGCCTTCCCTGTGAGCTTCCTCCTCTCTCAGGTTGAGTTTGAGGTTTCTTCCCCTCTTCTTTAGGTTTCTGAGTTCTATCTTGGGCAATTGTTTTGCCTCTAGCTTGACTTCTACCCTGGCCTCTTTGACCTTGCTTTCGGATTAGCTTCTCTTCATCTTTCAGAGCCATATGATAAGCATATTCCATAGTCTGAATGGTCATCATGATCATCTCATATTGAATGTCATATCCCAAACCAGTCATGTACCTGGCAATGTTTTCATCATCATTTTCCTGATGACCTTCCCTGATGTTTATCGTGTAGAATTCTTTAGTGTACTCTTTCGTTAACATCAACTTTTGTCTCAAATTCTACATCCTCCGAAGCAGAGTGATTTGATAATCCCTGGGTATGAATTTGGATTTCATCTTTGCAACCATTCTATCGGAGATTTTGATTTTCTTCTTACCCTTGCAGCATCTGTCAGCCTGCAGTTCATCCCACCATAGTGCTGCATTCCCTTTAAGTCTAGTAATGACATGTTTGACTTTCTTGTCTTCCTTGACATCCTCATAGTCGAAGTATTTGTCTATAGCTCTAATCTAGTCTAGAAGTTCTTCAACACCCAAGTTTCCTTCATACACTGGAATGCCCATTTTTTCTCTGGCACCTATCCTTGCAAAAACCCTGAATAGGTGTTCATCTGCAGCATCTTCGATTGGAACTTCTTCGTTTCCAGCTTCATTTTCACTTTCAGCCTCACTGATATCCCCAATGTTTAATGTGCGCCTCTGTGTTGTCTCCATGACATCAAGCCTAACACGTAATTCACACATCCCTCTTTCCCGTTCTGGATCAGGTATTTGCCTATCTCTTCTTCTCAACATTTCTATTTCCTCTGCTAGATCAGGTATTTTCCTGTCTCTTCTTCTCGGCAACATGACTGTAAAATTTCCTCTTTTCTCTGCTACAAAAAGCAAAGAACTTGTTCTGTGCTCTGATGCCACTCTGAAGTAGGACCCCCGACCCTCGAGCCAAGATTTGCTCAGGATCGTTCTAATATCCTCGAGCTAAAGCGACTCCTTTGGTTCCTTGCTGAAAACTTCAATGAATCCAATCCACAGGGCCTTCACGAAAAATCCACCTACACCATGTGCACCAGATGTGAGTCTTCACCTCCACATGACCACAACCCGGGCCTTAGTGCAAGCACCTTTTTGCAATTCATAACTCGCGAGTTCGTGAGTTGAAGACCCTCGACTCCTCTTTTCCAAACCTCCGATACCCAAGATGCCGATACGGGTATGGTTTGTCCTGGTTAGAGCCTTTACAAGCAATCATTGGCTAGAGCCTAACTCTATCACCCCTCACAACTCACAACTTCGCAATTTGGAGTGTTGAGCTCTCGTTCTCTTCCTTCGTGAATCCCCAAGACGTGATAAGTCAACCATAGTTGACTCCTTCACAGGCGATGTGTGTCCACTACCTATCACCCATTTCCGTCTTTTCTCTAGGCGCTATTACTATGCCACCTGTCAACCATGCGGTCCACACCAACCGGATGTTCCACATGTTTGCACGAGCCCTCGGTGCTTGGCACTTCGTGAATTCTATAGTCGAAAAGAAACTCTCTCAAACCCTGAACCCCCGAGTACACGATACCACGTAGAGATTCTGATCCAACATTTCTCCCATGTTTTTGGATCCAATGGTCTGGATCTCCTTATCTACTCCTCACAACTCGAAACTTTTCGCAAACAAATAAATTTGTTCTGGCCTCCAAACTCACGAACCTTGAGTTCATGATATGATCCAACGACTTATAGAAAGAATGATCAATGGCTCACATTGATCCTGGATCCTAAGGTGATAGGCTTCATTGACCTCTAACCACCTTGCAACTCTGCCAAATCCAATGACTCTCGCAACTTCGCACTTCCTTCACAAAGTCTTCTCACTGTCCATATGGCTCCAATGGATCCTACGGTCCTTGCGTCTTCATGAGCTCTCCACGGAGAATTCTAATCGCTCGATTCACTACTCAATGGCTTCTATCCAACCACTGAGTATTCTCCCTCTTGAACTTAACTTCTATGAGATGATTTTGATCTCCGTCTCCATTTGAAGTGATTCAAAGGTGTTAGCCCTCCTGATCTTTCACTTTCAAACTCAAGCTTTCCAAAGGGTTTCCTACTCGCACTCCTTGTGGAAAACATTCAAATATCTCCCAGTTATTTGAATCTTTGACCCTGTGCACTCTTTGCAACAGTGGTCCTTCTTCCTTCACCTTAGTTGATAAATTCTAAGGCCTCAACCATCCTGTGCACACCTTGCACGACTCTGTGCTTCACCTGCACTTCTATGGGTATGAGAACAACGATATCTCTCCTGATCTTTCTGAGATAAAACTCAGACTCTTGTCAATGCACACCTTGCGGATGTTTCACTACACTCCTTGCAGGAACTCCCAGGATGAGAAACAATTGAAACTCATTCCTATACTCTATCAAACTTCATACACTTAACATGAAATCACACATTTAACCCAGCATTGAAACAAATGCATAAATAGAGAGAATAAAACAATTGTAAGCATACCATTTAGCAAATGTAAACAATAAGAATTATAACACCATGAATATTGAGTCAAAGCTTCATATATTAAATCAAATGCTCCTATACATGGGTTCTTCTCTACAACTCTCTGTTACAGATCTCAATAATGATAATATTACAATGATACAATGGTGAGGTTGTCTATATCCATTTTCCCTCCTACTCTCTAAACTGTCTAATCTATGAATTCAAATCTAACTACTTTCATTAAACAGACTTAATGTCTATTACATCCGGAAGATGAGAGAAAATTGCTCAAGATCTGTTTACAATATGCAAGTATGCGTCCTTTAATTACTACATTAATATTTGCTCATTAATTTTTCAAAAACATTTCAAAATGTGTAAAATGTGTGATGTGTTTTTCCGGCTGTCTTCCTCCTTTACGCTTGCTTGGTTGGCTGCTTATGATGATCCTACATCAATATGATTGAATACCTGTGTATGATCTGACATACTTTCAAGTCTATCCACTTTTGTTTTAAACGAAACTCGTGTACATTTAAATCAGGCCCGATTGTTGATTGGAGAACAATGACTATTGAATATTAGAATGGTGCATGTTGAGCATATTGTTGTGCATGTTTTGTTTATCTTAAAAGGGAGAGATCAACGTTATAATACACAGTATTGCTAAATAGAATTTTTTTACATAATTTATAATGCATAGAATGTTATAATCTAAGGATTTCTAGGAAAATTTAATTACTATTGAGACAGTAAGCAGTTTACATACAATTGATGAATAGTGAAGATTTAGTATTGGAAGTCGATGCTTTTTGGATTAATTTTGAACAGAGTTATGATTTTTTATTTATTTAATTTATTTTAAGAACAATATCCATCTGATTCCCTTTCATTTTCTCACTTTTCCGCTCATTACAAATCCCATCACGAGCCCAAATTCATTTTTCACACCCTTTTCTTTAAAATTAAATTAAATCTATGTATTACAACGATTAATAAATAACACAGAGATGGATCACAACTGATATTTTTTGGGTTATTTTCGCATATTCAATTGTTTAGTGAATTGTTGAGCAATAATCATGTTCTTACTCCCTTTCGTTTTTCTACTCCCAGGACTCTAATTCGCCCCATGTTCATTCAAAATTATTAAATGGATTTGATGGATTCAATTGCATGGGTATGATGTGATTGTTGAGGCAAAATTTGTTTCATAATAAGAGATTGTCATGTGCAGTTTGTTTAAGAATCTAGTTTCTAATAATCGTTGCATACATGATGAGCTTCTTTAGTAGAGGATGTCATGGCCAAAACAACAGGGGAAGAGGGAATTGGAACAGAGGGCCTAGAAGGCCTAGATTCTCGATACATTTTGATGTATATCCTCAAGAGTTAAACCACCTCTTCCAAGTTGTATTTTTCAATTGGATTGGAAAAGGGGTAGTCCAACCTAGACCAAAGAGGCCTCCTTTCCATCCCCAGCATGTATATGGTATCCATGTACCCCCTTATGTTTCTTTCCAACCTAAATTTCCTGAGAACGATGGATGGCAGGAGATTGTTCACCCATGAGTCTCCCACCATCATGGCTAGCCAAATTTGTCTCTACCTTCTCCTCCTCCAGATGTTAACCCAATTTCTAGATTGTCCCTGCACACTCACCTGTACAATCCTCCCACGCCAGGAAAATACTCAAGACCAAAGCCCACCATATGCATGATAAAGGAAAATATGATGCTACCCCCTCCTCTCCTTCAAATGATTCAACCAAATTTGTTTCATCTCGCATGCACTTGAAGGATGATTGTTCTCATGTCATCAGTGAGATCAAGCCTCAAGGATCTACACAACCTAAGGCTAATTCAGAGAAGTCAAAAGGGGATAGAAACAAAAAAGGAAAAATTGCCTCTCAAAGTGGCAAATACACTTTTAGATTTTACTTTATTATTGTTTTATCGAGGACAATGGACTGCTAAAGGTTTTGGAAAACATACTATTTTTGGATATTTTGGATATTATATGTTTGGATATGATTTGAAATATCATTGATATTTAATTTTCAAATTGTGGAAATGATTATGGGAGCCACAAGGAGGGATGTGTTTGATTTATTGTCTAATTATGTTTATTTTTGTTAAAGAAATTAAAGGGAGTCACAAGGGGTCCCACATACTAGTTATTATTTATTAAAAACCCTTATGATTATTATTATTAATTCTTCCCCTAAACTAAAAGTTAGTTGAGTTTTAGTTAACTTATCTAATTGAAGTGGTTGAACTACTTCATCTAATTTGGAATGCATAAAAG
The DNA here is from genome assembly GCA_000966675.3 of Picea glauca. Lineage (NCBI taxonomy): Eukaryota > Viridiplantae > Streptophyta > Pinopsida > Pinales > Pinaceae > Picea > Picea glauca. The sequence continues at coordinate 61,321 of JZKD02S1934750.1, forward strand.
ACAAATGAGAAGGAAGAACAAGGGTAGAATAGAAGAAGAAAACATACTAAGGTTTTCTCT
>JZKD02S1934761.1:0-12542 GCA_000966675.3 Picea glauca
TGTTTTCTGACATGATTTATGGGTAACGTTTTATTTTCTGACATGATTTATGGATAGCGTTTTGTTTTCTGATATGATTTATGGATAGCATTTTTTTTTTATATGTATTAATGGAGAACGATCTTGTATTTATTTCGTCAACAATTATATATTTATATATATATATATATATGTCTTACGACTTATGAAAACAATAGATTAATTGTTTCTTTTCGTTATATAGAAATTGTTCATTTATCCTTCTTACATACCAGTCTTTTGACATCTGCCAAAATAGATTAAATGTTGCGATGGTAATAGAATAATGGCTTAATTGATTTGGTAATAGATTATTGGATTAATTGCAATGATAATAGTTCACTCCTTTCCACATAGACATAATGATTAACAATTATTGATTTACGGTTTATTGGCGTAATAGTTAATAGCTTGTGCAAGATTAATGGTTGAGTGTTTAATAGTTTATTAGCTAAAACGGTTAATAGTTTAATAGTTATTTGATTACTATGCACCTTGTGCCTTAAGTCAAACTGTAAAGGGTGGTTGGTCATAGTTGTTTCACCACACAGGTTGCCTTGTAGGAAACAAAAAATCCTTTGGTCAATTGCACAATTTAATTTTGAGTGATGTCACCTTGTGTCTTGTCGACCTGTTGCTTGGGTTATTGGGTATAGTCTTCGAGTATTTATTGACATATTATTTAGTCTCTTAGTGCGAGGTATTTTTCCTTGGGTTATTGGTCTACATATGTTATGTTTTGCTTTGGTTACTGTCTCGCCTATCGCCTTGTGACGACATGATTCGTGATGAGGGGATCATTGCACGTCCTGATGGATAGATGCGAATGATAGTCTTGCTAGAGTCTTTTGCTTCCTGATGTGGGCATTGGTTCATTGTATTTGATGTTGGTACTTGGTTCTGAACACCTCAATGCATCGGGTTTTGCATGTTGTAGATGTTTTCTAGTTACTGGTCGTCAAGTCATTATATTGGGTTGTTGATGTTGTCCTTTAGATTGTAGGCGTTTTCTTGCTTGTGTCGGGTGGGTAGTCATTTTTATTTGTCTATTGATTATCGCATGTTCGTATAGTTGCATGATGTGCTAGTATGTTGAGTCATTGTTGTTTGTTTCATGACCTGCGTGTGTTGTGTTCATCGTCAAGTTGTGTTGTTTAACTGTTGTCGTCGATTGCCTTCATGCTTAATTAAAAAAAAAAAAAATTTGCTTTTTCATCACGTTGCTTGTAGTCATAACGTTGGGGACGCTGCATATGGTATCAGAGCGGGTTCAAACCTGTGACTATGGATCTCCATGCTTTCCACTATAGTAAACCCTTGAGTAATAACCTAGCGCTAAGTAAAACTTTAATGTGTCCATGTGGTGATCTCGATGAGAGGACACCATAGAGGTTCGCAACAAATTTCATGGAAGGAGGTACGACGCCTTCAGAGGTGCCTGCACCCTCGGAGTCTAACCCCCAAGGGAAGGAACAAGTCCTTGGGCTAGATTTGATTGTTGTAAGGGATGATGATGGTCTGGCAAGGTCCTTCCAGGGAATGTTAGAGGCCTTGATTCACCATTTGTACTGAGATGAGGCCAGGGCGCCTATACCCTTGAGATTCCATAGTGTGCCTCAGCCAGTACTGTTAGCTTTCACCGAGAACTCGAGAGGGATAAATTCTCAAATCCATGAGTGTTGTGGATGGCCCATCCGTCAAGGCATGGCTGGAGAGCAAGGCGGTGTGCTTCTACTTCAAGTACCAAGAGTACTAAACTGAAGAAAGGGTGTTGGACATGTGTGGAGCCACATTTCTAGCGTGACTTCATAGGGGAGAGGACTAGGACATCTATATTAGTCAGACCCACTACCATGGGAGATTTGGGCAAGGCCCATCGGATTCATGCAGTGGTGAATAACCACCAGGAAGATCACCACTCGACCGTGCTTGAGATGTTAGTTACCATCACTGACCAGACCCTTAGTAATTGATAGATCTTGGTGCTACCGAGAGTTTCATTTATGGCACAACACTAAAAAAAAAAACCAGGGGATTAAGATAAAGGATGTCGAACAGGATGATTTTATCTTTGTAGAAATGGCTTCAGAAGATAAATAGAAGGTTGGAGGGAAGGTAATGGGTTGTAGCCTTAACCTGGGAGAGTTTTTCACTAGGTCCAACATGTATGTCACGATTTTAGACTCTTATGATGTCATGATCGATATGGACTAGTTGGAATCGCATGAGGCGATACTCAACTGTACGACAAAACGGTTGAGCTTGGTTGATGATGATGGTGAGAGATGTGTGATTGTAGGTCAGAACCAGGGAGTTTCCCTGAGGTTTATCTCTTCCTTGGAGCTATGGAAGAGCACACGCAAGGGATGTAAGATTTAGGAAATCCTTGCGTTAAACGAGAAGGGAGTAGTGGAAGGTCTAGAACACCTTCCAGTTGTGAGAGAGTTGTGGATGTATTCCCTGAGGAGTTACCTGGGATGTCACTGGAGAGGGAGTAGGAGTTTACCATAGACCTAAAACTGGGGACTAAAATGATAGAAAGAATGCCTTATTAGATGTCGACCCTGGAGTTACAAGAGTTGAAGATGCAATTGAAGGAGTTGTTGGACCTAGGACTTACGTCCAAGTGTTTCACCATGGTGTGCACATGTTATTTTCATACAAAATAAGGATGGGTCATGGAGACTCTGCATTGACTATCGTCAATTGAACAAGGCAACGATCAAGAATCAGTATATGTTGCCAAGGATTGATGATATGTTTGATCAGATGAAGGGTGCGACAATGTTTTCAAAAATTGACTGTAGATCCGGGTATCACCACTTACGGATCAAGGAGGATGACATCCCTAAGACCACCTTTAATATGAGGTTGGGACATTACAAGTTAATTGTTTTACCTTTTGGACTAACAAACATCCCTGGGGTATTTATGAGTTTGGTGAACGGGGTGTTCTGCGAATACTTGGACAAGTTCATCCAAGTATTCATTAACGATATTTTAATTTACTCTTGGACGTTGGAGGAGCATGACGAGCACTTATGCTTGGTACTACAGGTCTGCGAGAGAACAAATTGTTTGGGAAATTGTCTAACTACTTGTTTTATCAATCGAAGATTCACTACTTGGGGCATGTCATCTCCGGCGAAATTATCGTTGTGGATCTAGCAAAGTTTGAGGCTATTATGGAATGGCCTGCACTGACGAATGTCCCTGAAGTGCGTAGCTTCATGGGTTTAGCGGGATACCATCAATGGTTCATCGAAGGTTTTTCAAAGATAGCAAATCTGATTACGAAATTGCAGAAGAAGAACAAGAAGTTTGTTTGGACCGAGAAATGCGCAGAAGAATTTTGAAGGCTCAAGGAGATTTTGACGTCATCACCAATACTAAAGGTCCCTGAGATGGATGTGGACTTCTTGGTATGCATTGATGCATCCAAGGAAGGCTTAGGCAGAGTCTTGATGCAAGACGGTTGAGTGATCGCTTACATCTCGAGGAAGTTGAGAAGGCATGACAAGAACTATGCGACGCACGATTTGGATTTTTTATCCATTGTATATTCCTTGGGAGTTTGGAGGCATTACCTTATTGGACAAAAAATTGAACTAAAAATGGACCACTGTGGACTACAACACATATTTACACAAAGATACTTGAACGTGCAACAGCGGCATTGGTCATAATTGCTTAGCCAGTACGGTTTTGAGATTACTTACATAAAGGGAACAGTGAAAAAAGTGGTTGATGCATTGAGTCAAAGACCGCGCATGTTTTTGGTGATGCCTCTTCAGACGAATCTACGGGAAAATATTTTAACTTTACAACACGACAATGACTAGTGCAAAGAGATCAAGGATTTTATCGGAAAAAACACCACAATGGTACCAAGATTTGAAGGATTTACGTTGGACGACGATGGATTAATGAGACTTAAAAGCCAAATTTATGTACCACCGAATGACGAGTTGAGGATTTTGATCCTAAATGAGGCTCACAGAGCAGTGTACATGGCTCACTCGGGAGTCACGAAGATGAATGCAGACCTTAAACCCTTATTCTTCTGGAAAGGAATGAAGGCAGACACAGTCAACTACATGGCAAGATGTCTAGAATGTCAGTAGGTGAAGGTTGAACATAAACATCCAGCAGAATTACTACATCCACACGTTATTCCGGAATCGAAATGGGAGGTCATTTCGATGGACTTCATTGTTGGATTTCCACTGACAGCAAGAAGACACAACTCAATTTTTGTGTTAGTCGACACTCTGATGAAGAGTTCTCATTTTATTCCTATGTATATGATGTATCAGGCACCTGACATAGCAAAATTTTTCATCAATGATATTTTGAGGCTGCATGGCGTGCCTAAGAGGATTATATCCGATCGAGGATCAGTGTTTACTAGATGATTTTGGACTAGTTTCCAAGAGGCCTTGGGAACCCAACTTAACTTTAGTACCGCATATCACCCAGAGACAAACGGGTAGATCGAATGAACAAACAAAATCCTGGAGGAAATGTTGTGTACATATGTGATGGACAAACAAAATCATTGGGAAGAATTCTTTCCACTGGTAGAATTTGCGTATAACAATAGTTATCAAAGAACAATTAAGATGGCGCCTTTTGAGTTTCTTTACGGGAGACCGTGTCGGATGCATATGAGTTGGGATTGGATTGAGGATAGGGTCCTAGTGGGACCAGAAGTGATCCAAGAAATGGAAGATCAAATGAAAACAATAAGACAAGGGATCAAGAAAGCATAGGATCAACGGAAGAGTTATGTCAATGCGCACTGTGTCGATCGTAGTTACGATGTTGGTGATCGAGTCTTCTTGCAGGTGAAACTGCATAAGAGTTCGATCAAGTTTGGACAGGGTGCTAAACTCTCTTCTAGGTTCATGGGACCTTTCAAGATTGTGGAAAAGAAGGGGCTCGTGGCCTATCGACTAGCCTTTCTTGATTCTTTGAGGCATATGCACGATGTTTTTTATGTATCTGTTTTGAGACATTATATTAGTAATCCTACACACGTTATTGACATGAGTTCCTTGCATCTATCTGACGAGGGTGCGCTCATGGCTGAGCCAATATGCATCCTAGACCATCACATTCGACAGTTACGACGTCAAACAGTAGATCAGGTCAAGGTCCAATGGGACAACTATATTCTGCACTCGGCAACCTGGGAGGATGCATATGATATGCGTCAACAGTTTCCATTTTTGTTTGATAGCTAGACATATGATATTCTAATACACTTTATTTCGGCACATACATACTATGAAACTTCGGGACAAAGTTTAAAACAAGAGGGGGTGTATGTAACATTCCTCTCTTGCACGCACTGAGCGAACTTACTCTTTGAGGACACTTGTGTGCAAGTGATTTGAGTTATTATACTATTGGTAGTTTGATTATGATTATGAGATATTATGGATATGATGATTATGAGATATTATGGATATTATGGTTATTTTGTTGTATGTTCATAGACAGGTGTTATTGACTGGGTTTTCCTGAGTGTGAAAGACTTTGGACATTGAGGATGCAGAGGCATCGATGAAACCCCTTGGACTCTGGATCGAGTCAAGGAGTGGAATATTGGGGTTTGAATGTTGTTGATATGACATGTGTACATATGATTAGATTTTGTGATGATTGATTATTATCACTGATGTGATTCATTGATGGATGCAGGTTGAAGATATCTTGCCAACCAGACTCACATGTGGAGTAGAGGGGTCACGTAGGACAACCAGAGACGTTGAGGGAGAGGTGTGGCAGAAGCCCAGCCACAGCCTACTAGCACTCTCATCGTGGCTCGAACTGTAGGTTAACAATTACCTAGTTTGAGAAGATCCACGATGTCGTGAGGGAAAACTGTGACAGTCGCTCACAATGATTCTAAGGGGTGCACAATAAGGAAGGGGCCTTATTCCTTAGAGGCCCTTAGTCTCCCACAAGATCACCTAGAGGAGTATTGAATCCAGGGGTTTGATGTCTACCAAATTCAGTCAAGAGGCAAGTGGCACCCTTGGATCAAATAGCGAGTCTTGAAGGGCACGTCGCACAAGGAAAACAGAAAGAAGCGAGTGGCACCCTTCGAGCACATAGTGCATCCTGAAGGGAATGTCGCAATTTTAACTAGTAAGTGAATAAACCTAATCGGCCTTAAAATGAATTATGTGATAAGTAATATTTAAAAACAATTTTCCCTAATAAAAATGTCACCCAACCTAGTGAAATTAAAACCTAGGTCTAAGTAGAACATGTGGCAAAAAAAAATAATAAATAAACATGTAACAAGAAGGGGGGTAAGAAATTCAAATTTATTTATTAAAGTCAAAATTATAATAGAGAATTAAATTTTTTAAAAGGGGTAATGGTGGTTTTTTTTATCTACACTTGCTAAATTAATTTTTAATTAAAAAGGAAAAAGGGTAAATGGTTGTTTTATCTACACCTTCTAAATTAATTTTTAATTAAAAAAGAAAAAAGAGTAAATGGTTGTTTTATCTACACTTGCTAAATTGATTTTAGTTAAAAAGGAAAAAGGAGGAAACTTAAAAGAAATAGGTAATTTAAAGAAAAGGAGAAACGTAAAAAAAAAAGTTGAATGTCTAACTTAGTAAGGAATCTTGCCTTGGGAACTTGCTATTAATGAAATGAACTAGGAATTAAGTAAGGTGTAAGTCATTTAATTTTTGTAAGGGAATATTGGGACACCAAGGAGAGTTTTCAGGAATTATTTTAGGTGGGTGGGGGAAATAGGAATATTTAATTAATTAATAAAATTGATTTTCTGGTGCAACTAGGAGATGGGTGGCATGTGTACGGGGGAGGTTTTTCGAAATTAATTAACTGAAATAGGAATTTAATGAGAATTTGGAAACTAACTACTTAAAAAACTCTATAAAAAGGATAGAGGAGGAGGAGTATGGATTTCATATTTTGGCGTAACGTTACAAAATTTTACCTTGACTGGACTTTCTCTTTTGGGAGTTGGGGATACCCAGCTCGGTTAATGAGTGGTAGCTCGACCTTGTGAGGTGAGTTGGGTGCTAGCATTCTCTGGTATTGTTTGTGTGGCCCCTTTGTGGCTCGGGGGGCTCATGGGGAAGAAAAGTAGCCCTAGCGTTGGCTGGGAGGTACCGGTGAGGTCACATCGGTTGGCAAGCGTGAGCTAGATGGAGCACGCACAGGACAACAACTTCAGAACATTCACGTTTGGCTAAGGTACGTCTATTAAAGTTGTTACTTGCAATGAAATTTAATGTAAAAACATTATTTTTCTATGCTCGGTTGGCAAGCATGAGCTAGACGGAGCGCGCACAGGACAACAACTTCAGACCATTCGCGTTTGGCTAAGGTACGCTTGTTAAAGTTGTTACTTGCAATGAAATTTAATGTACACATGTTATTTTTCTGTGCTCGGTTGACGATTTCATTTCTATGAGATTTCTTGCACATGCTTTCCTACGATAATTGCAATCCCCTTGCTCATTGTTTTCTAAATTGATTTCCCATGGCGAACCCAACCTCTGATTGCAATGACTTCTCTGCGTTTGTTGTTATTGATTAACAAGAAGAAAAATTGAGTTTTTATCCTCTGACCCTTATCCCTTAAGTTATTATTCCATGCCTGAGCAGTCATCTAGGAGCCGAATCAACGGTCGCCACTCTGATGTTTAAAGACCTATATATTCAAATGCCCTTCTTTCCTATGCATGGATAATAAGTGAAGGATAAATTCCCCCCAGCTATCTATCCCTTACTTATCTCTGTGTTTTTCTTTTATGATTGATCTCTAATCCTTGCGCCCTCCTTGTGAATGAGTATCTCTTCATTTTCTTGATTAATTATCTATGCATTTCTTTTGAATGATTACCTTTTCTTTTCCTTGAATGATCACTCTACATTTATTTGGAATGTTTAAACTTTTCGTTTGAATGTTTAACCTTGAATGATTAATATGTGAAGGAATAATCTATGAAGAAATCGTTTTTTTCCCAAATCGTTTTTCCCAATCGTTTTTACCAATCATTTTTTCCATAACTTCACTGTGTTTTATGACTATGTATCACAGCGTTTTTGATTATCTGTGTTTCTTTAAATCATATGTCTGTGTTTTATTTTTAAATGATATGGATGTGATTTTATATATTTTTGCATTCCTTTATATGGGATGTCTTTGTTTCCTTTAATAAGTTGTCTATGTTTTATTCTTTTTTAAATGAATGTACAGCGATATCATTCCTTTTTAGACAACAATTTCATTATATAGATTATATTAGATAATGATTTTAATATGTGTTTAATAGATAGCCTGTTATTGTTGAAAACAACTTAATAGACAACGAATTGATTGCATTTGAGAAACAACATTGTTTATTGTTGACAAGGATTTAATGCTATGGATTTCCATATCATGGATAGCGAATTTATTAATTATTCACTACGTTTTATGACTTTATGTAACTGTGTTTTTACCTTTTGATAGTGATTTATATAGATAGTGATAATGTTATTCCTTGCTAAAAGACAACGTTGTTATAATTAATTGACAGTGTTTTATATAAATTTGTGACAGAGATATGAATATAGCGATTTAGTGACAGCATGAGGGTATATAGATAACGACGACTTCATATATAATAGACTGCAAGTTTATATATAAAAGACAATAGTTATATGTTTAGGAAGTGATTTTATTGGACATAGATTTCTTTAGATAGATATTTTTGGTAGCCACCTAATGTATTCAATAGGCAGTAAAATTATTTGTTAGATAGTGATGCCCTTAAATATACAATTATCAAATACAGCGTTGCATGTGAATGTCAGCATTTTTTAGGTGAATGGAAGTAGTGTATTATGGGATCGACAACGTGGTGAATACTGCTATGTTGACTGCGTTCTCATCCAATATATATTTAGACAGCTAATTGTTTATTTTACAGACAATAATTTTTATAGACAACAATATTATATTTCATGTTTATCTTTACACAGCGATATCATACCCTTTTTGACAGCAATGAGATGGTTGACAACGACTTTTTAATAGATGTAGTATCTCGATTTAATAGACCCCAGGAGAATCCTAAATAGACAATGATATTGTTTAATAAACAACATTTGATATGTCTGCATTTTGATAGGTATTAATGGATAGCAATTTTTGGTTATGTATTAATGGATAGCATTTTCTAACATGATTTATTGATAGCGTTTTGTTTTCTGATATGATTTGTGGGTAGCGTTTTGTTTTCTGACATGATTTATGGATAGAAGTTTGTTTCTCGATATGATTTATGGATAGCGTTTTGTGCGTTTTGTTTTGATATGTATTAATTTACAATGATCTTGTATTTATTTCGACAATGATTATATATATATATATATATATATATGTCTTATGACTTATGAAAACAATAGATTGATTGTTTCGTTTCGTTATATAGTGATTGTTCATTTATCCATCTTACATACCAGTCTTTTGACTTTTGCCACAATAGATTAAATGTTGCGATGGTAATAGAATAATGGATTAATTTCTTTGGTAATAGATTATTGGATTAATTGCAATGATAATAGTTCACTCCTTTGCACATAGACATAATGATTAACAATTATTGATTTACAATTTATTGGCGTAATAGTTAATAGCTTGCGCAAGATTAATGGTTGAGGGTTTAATAGTTTATTAGATAAAAATATTAATAGTTTAATAGTTATTTGATTACTATGCACCTTGTGCCTTAAGTCAAACTGTAAAAGGTGGTTGGTCATAGTTGTTTCACCACACAAGTTGCCTTGTAGGAAACAATAAATCCTTCAGTGAGTTGCGCAATTTAATTTTGAGTGATGTCACCTTGCGTCTTGTCGACCTGTTGCTTGGGTGCTTGGGTATAGTCTTTGGGTATTTATTAACATATGATTTGGTCTCCTAGCATGAGGGATTTTTCCTTGGGTTATTGGTCTAGATATGTTATATTGCGCCTCGGTTACTATCTCTCCTATCGCCTTGTGACGGCATGATTCCTAATGAGGGGATCATTGCGCGCCCTGATGGATAGATGCAAATGATAGCATGGACGGAGTCTTGTGCTTCCTGGTGTCAATGTTGGTTCATTGTATTTGATGTTGGTACTTGGTTCTGAACACCTCAATGCGTCAAGTTTTTCACGCCGTAGAGGTTTTCTAGTTACTGGTCGTCAATTCATTGTGTTGGGTTGTTGATGTTATCCTTTATCTTGTAGGCGTTGTCTTTCTTATGTCAGGAGGGTAGTCATTTTTATCTATCTATTGATTATCGCATGTTCATATAGTTGCATGATTTGATATTATGTTGAGTCCTTGTTTTTTGTTTCCTTGTCTGCATGTGTTGTGTTTGTCGTCAAGTTGTGTTGTTTAACTATTGTCGTCGATTACCTTCATGCTTAGTTAAAAAAAAAAAATTATCTTTTGCGTCGCATCGCTTATAGTTGTAATGTTGGAGACATTACATGTGGTATCAGAGTAGGTTCTGTTAGAATCTAATGGATGTGCTCATTTAACCATAGACAATATCACTATTTTCACCCAACCATAGGCTGAAGCCACCCCCGACTACCTTAACCTTGACAAAGAATCATTCTAGAAGAAAAACCTAAGCTAGATAGCCAAACAAAGGGTGGAACACCTTTCTCCAAGGATAGCGCACCAATAAAGAGCTGATCAGATAGTCCAAACCATAACCAAGAGATAGTCCAAGCCAAAACTGAAATCTGCTAGCTGCAGCAGCTGCAACGACAACTCTCCTCCAAACTTGTACAAAAACTGGCCAACTGCAGTGCGCACAAGTGTTGCTTCTACAATTCTGAGAATTCCTGCCAAAATGAAGACTGACCTCCTATATTTATACTAAATCTGGAAAACTTCCCGTGCTGACTTCTCATTATGGGTGCCTATTTACTTAGTATATAATATTTCCTTTAGCCGACTTCTTCTCTTGGAGGCTAATAACTAATACAAGTTATCCTCTTGAGCCGACTTGTCTTCTAGGGTTATTAGCCAACTAATTAGGGTTTCTTCTTACTTCCCAGAATATTCTATTCTCATCGGGTTTACACGTGGAGGTAAATACCTCCTGCAGCTACCAGAATATCAACACTCCCTCCTAGCTAGGGAGGTATTGAAGGTAATGGTATTGAGCACAAACACACCATTCACTCGGTAGCATCAACATATTCATATAGACTATCTTATGACTAGATCATGAGCACCATCATGACTATCAGTGTCTATTGGCAGCCAATTCACATTTTTCATTGTCTCATAAGCTGCCTACACCAATGTTTCGCAAACATCGATTTTCCGTCGCAATTTTCAAATGAACGACGCTTTTATTCTTTGCGCCTTTTTGCATGCCTATCTTCGTTTTGTTTTCACGACTGTAAGCGTGAAATCTTAGTCCTTCAAAGTAACATTAGAATCATTGTTTGAATTGTCGTCATCCTTCCGATTGATATGCCCTTTGCGCTTACATTTCACTTATCATTGTGTAGCTGGCAAAACTTTCGAACTATACTCATTGGACATTTTAGATTGATTATGTGACTTGATTTCATTAAGTGTGTAATGCATTGGTATTTGGATTGGCTTCTTATTTGACCTACTCAACCTTTAGTTTCATAAGATATATGGGTATTATGTTTAAATCTTTCATACATATATTTTTAAATATAATTCCTATGTTAATGTTTTCATAACTATTGGTTGGTTGATTATATGAATGCACATTGGCACAAGGTTAATGTTTGATTTTGGTTTCAATTGGAATGATTTATGGTTTAAAATCTTTGGCACAACGATCGATTGCGCGTTGGTTTATACACTTGCCAGTTGATTCATTGGTTGGATAATTCGCATCATTGTCAAACTATGCTATAATGGGTTGAACTACTATGTAAACTGGCGGTTGTACTTTCATAATAACTCTTATGCATGGCAGAAGTAAGCTCTACCACCCTCGCACACTTTGCATTAATGCCTACCTCCTTACTAGGGTTATCTTTGTTGATTTTTGGGAAAATCTCTAAGCCTACTCTGTTCAAACCCTTGTCCCTTAGCCTAGCTCACTGTGTGTTATCTCTTGGCTCCTGAAGGGCGAATTGAACCCTCATGGTTTTCAGAGTCGGTTGTGTTTTCATTTTTCCAGAGAAAACTGCCCCGTAATTGCCCCCAGAGTCACATTTTTGCGTGAGTTATTCTGGGCAAACGGATTTGAATTAGCTCAAACCGTTGAAAACCTAGAACCATTTTTAGCCCCTTTACCCTCATTGTGGGTGGTTTCCTCAGAAATTGAGTGGATACAGATATCTATCTCTCATTTTCTATTTCAATTTTTCAGTGGATGGAACATGCGTTTTGAGTCTGTGAGCATTTGCCAGAATGCTTATCACTTCTCCAGACCTGTGCTTCAAATCCCTTCTGCCTGTCCAACCTTGTGCTTCAACTTCTTGTTGAAACCC
>JZKD02S1934773.1:43107-69835 GCA_000966675.3 Picea glauca
ATTAGCAACATGTCATCGACATACAAATCTTCATATATGAACTGCCCACCTTTTTCCTTGGAATATACAAAGTGATCACCTTTTCTTCTCACAAATCCCAAACTGAGGATGTATGTGTCGAAATTTTGGTGCCACAACCTTGGTGATTGATTTATACCATAAAGGGATCTTTTCAACTTGCACACTAGCTCTTTCTTTCCTTTTACTACAAATCCTTGAAGTTGTTTCATGCAGATTTCTTCTTCCATGTCCCCATGTAGGAATGTTGTCTTCACATCCATTTTCTCTATTTCAAGATCAAATGTTTCAGCCAGAGACATTAGTAATATAATGGAATTTAATTTTTCAATAGGGGAAAAAATATCACCGAATTCGACTCCTTCGACTTGGGAATATCCTTTCGCTACCATTCGAGCTTTGAGTTTCTCGACTTGACCTGCAACATTCATATTTTTATTGAATACTCACTTGCTACAGATGAGATTTCTTCCACTAGGAAATTCAACCAAATCCTGCGTCTCATTCTTATGTAAGGATTCCATTTATTTGATGATGGCATCCTTCCAGAGTCTACCCTTTGTTGAGTCAACTACCTCCTTGGCCGACTTGGGCTCTTCATCAATGACAGTTAACACAAATGAGGAAGGAAGTCAGACAGATTGTACCTTTTGACTAGTTTTCTTACTCATTCAAACCTCCTAACAACTAGGATAAGTTGTTCCACCTCTTCATCTAATTTAGTTGACTCATCTGAGTCATCTTCTTCATTGTTCATCACTTCAAACCTCACCTTCTCTTGATTATTCTTTGTTTGACCACTTCAGACTCGTACTTACCTCTGAATTCTCTAAAGACCACATATTTATTGTATATTTTTCTCCTTGATGTAGCATCCCAGAGTTTATATCATTTCATTCCTTCTATGTATCCAATGAAAATACACTTGACTACCTTCTTGTCTAGCTTGCTCCTCTTTTCCTTGGGAACATGAATAAATGCATCACAACCAAATAATTTAATATGTAAAAGCGAAGGCTTCTTACTAAACCATACCTCATGTGGACTCATGTTGACTAGCGTTGATGAAGGAGACATATTCACCAGATATTTTACAATGTCGACTACCTCTACCCAGAATTATTGTATGATCCTAGCACCACTGAGCATGCTCCTTTCCTTGTCCATCAATGTTCTATTCATTCATTTGGAAAATCCATTTTTGGGGGGGCTATATGGTGTGGTTTTTTGGTGTGTTATGCCACACTTCTTACAGAATTGCTCAAAATCCTTTCCACGGAATTCACCACCATTATCAATTCTCAACACCTTAATATTCTTGTGTATCTATTTTTCTACAAGAGATTTAAACTCTTTGAATTTCTCAAAAACCTCTTATTTCTTCCTCAAGAAATATATCCATGTCTTCCTGGAGAAATCATCTATGAAGCATACATAACACAAGGATCCAGCAAGTGAAGGAACTCTTATCGAGCCAAATACATCACTATGAACCAATTCTAGAATCCCCTTTTCTCTTGTTGCTCGAGATGGAACCTAACCTGATTTTGTTTTCCATCTATACAATGTTCACAAAAATTGAATTATAAATTACATTCAGGAAAACCTTCAACCATACATGTGTTATGCATATCTTGAAGTCCTTTTTCTCCAATATATCCCATCCTCTCATGCCATAACATGGTCAGGTTGAATTGATGAAGGCTTGTCGAGTCGGTTTGAATCAAATCAGCCTAAGTTGAGTCAGGTCTAGTTAAATTCAAGTCGACTTCAGGAACAACGATGTTTTTACATTCAGTTGAGTTGAAATTCCCTAACAATTTGTATAGGGTTGCAATATTAACTCATTCCATTAGGACCATTGCACCTCTGACCAGTTTGCATGTATCCTTTTGAAATAGAATGTGCACTCTTCCATCACTCCTCTTATTAACAGATATCACGTTTCTGGCCAAACCTGGAACATGTAGCACTCCTGGAAAGGTTCTACTCCCCCCATCCTGCAGTATCAATTGGACTCTTCCCTGTCCAACAATTTTGGTTGTCGAGTCCTCCCCAAGAACACATTTCCCCCTTCATATCATTCATATTCACAGAGTGATTCTCTATGTGGTGTCATATGAAAGGACTCTCTTGAGTCTATCAACCAAATATCTTGATCTGACTGTGTACTCGTCGATGCTAGATACACATTGCCTCCTTTTTCTGGAGCATTCTTTCTCTCAATCAAATTTCTCTTGTTGGATCATGTATTGAATTCCATTTTATTTGACTTGCAGTCCATTTTATAATGCCCATATTTACAACATTTCTAGCATCTTCTCCTTGACTAAACCGAGGATTTTGATCTACCCTTCGACTTAGACTTTCTACCAGAGAATTTACCATTATCTCTGTCAATCGGTCAACCTCTCACCACTAATTAATCTTTGGTAAATCCTTCCATGTTATTCCTCCTCATTTATTCTGACATTAAAGATGCAACCATGTCTTATAGCACTAATGTGGTTGAATTACTCCCTATAGCCATGACTAGGCTATCTCATTAGTCTGGAAAAGAACAAAATAGGCTAATACATTTCTCCTCCTCGGTGATTTTAATATCCATAGATGATAATTGGTTAATTACAATATTTAATGCATTCAAATGCTCAGTTACTGATTTTATATCACTCATCCTCAAAAGATACAATTTCTTTCTAAGAAACAACTTATTCATTAGGTATTTTGACTAGAACAATCTCCCCAACCTGTCCCACAGTTTCTTGAATGAATATTCACTTGAGACATTAAACAACATTGAATCTTCAAGACAAAGTTGAATCGTACTCCTTGAAATTATTTTGATTTTCTCCCGCTCTTCCCTCAACATACCTGTTGGAATGGTACCTAGACAGAATGCTACCCATTGTTCTTGATCTACAAGGATATCTTCAATTTTAATCTTCCAAAACTCAAAATTTTGGCCATTGATTTTTTCAATCTCTATTCTCTAGCTACTTGTCATTCTTTAAGCACAACTTTAAAGATGTTTGACTTATGACTCTTACTAGACCTATGGTTTAGCTCATATCTAATATTTTCAGACCAAACTCTGATACCACATGTCAAGAAAACATACTTTCACGCTAAACCTAATAGAAGAGAATGAGATATATTTAAGCTAGAAAACAAATGACACACAATACACGGAGATTTTACCCTGGAAACCCAAATGGGAAAACCATCATTCCTTGAGTTTCTTAATCTCTTGTTGTCTTATTCATTTAGAATAAAAGGTTACATGCCTAACCTTGGTATATACCTAAGACACAATCGACATCATACCCTCTTGAATGTTGTAAGAATAACCCTGCAACCAATTCGGCTTACATATACATGACCAACAACCTACTGCTAAATATTAGTAGGAATATAAACTTAATATCGATACAACATGCCTTATTTATAGGCTTTACAATAGGAAAAACCCTAAAGAAAGGCACCCAAAAGTGGTTACAAATCCATGCAAATCATTGGCTACAAATCCCATGAATCTTGGGATTTTGTTACAGTCGACTACTAAGTCAGATTACTAGTCGGCTAACAGTCAACCTATACTTGGTATTTAGTTTGTTGCCAGATAACCTACTAATGATTGACTTCTAATCTTGTTGTCAATCACTTTTGACTTTGACTTTTCCTGTTTGGACACTTTGACCTTCAAATTTCACACTTAGTCGATCCACCTCGACTTGACTTTTACTCAAACTATATAACAACCCAACAATAGAGTGCAAGTCTCGGAGTACCAAAGATTTTTTAGGTTCTCATGCACTCTACGGTGAGAATATGTCCCTATGTTGGAGCTAGATGTTAGCCCCCAACTTCTATGGGTGACTAGAGGAGAAGGTTTTTCTCCATGATCCACATTTCAAACAACATATTTGATGATGTCATTATGAACTCTCCACAAACATATTCCCACAGATGCCTTCCATCCACACTTCAAATCAACTCACTCACATCATATGGTGTATTCATAGACTCAAGTACATCATTTTGACACTTCATATCGAGTGATAATGTTAATACTTTAGGCATGAAAATGGTGCATGGGTTGATTTGGATAATGAATCATGATGCTTTGGAGTTATGCACTTTTCCTTCTCTCACCTTGGTGGTCATTACCATTTTCTAGTCAAGTGTTTTCATTCTTGGGAAAAGTTGTACTACTAGGGGCCTTAATGGGGGTAACATTTCCATATCCCTTACCATAAATAACACATTCCATCTATCACTTATCCATTTTCCTTTCTTTTGGATTGGATGTTGATGCAACTTTATAAAAAAATACATAGAAAGAGAAAAATCCCCAATTCAAAATGTAGGGAAAAGAAACAAAGAAAAAAATAAAAGTATTAAAAACAAAGAAAATAAGAAGCATGAGCTCAACCCCATTGCTAAAAGGCCATCACCCCAAGTCCTATGCAATGAATGCATATCTTATGAAAGGACTTAGCAAATTAAATTTTAAAATCCATAAGAGGTTAAAGATATTAAGAAAAAGTGAAGAAGGGGTTTGGAAATACACAATGTTGAGGAAAGGGTATCTCATTTCCTAAGCTCTCCCTCTACAAAAGTGCTCATGAGGATGAGTATTATATATGGCATTGCATGTCAACGACATCCACCCCATGAAGTAAACCCCAATCCATACAATTATCATTGCACTTACCCCTTGATGGGTTTCCTTAGGACATACCTCTTGGTTTGGGTATCGACACACCTAATAGGGGATAATAATGACCCTACCATACCTAGACTTGGAAAATTACATAATTTTGCAAGCTAGTGTGAAGTTTGAAGAGGATATTCTATGAGACATATCTAATTGTTTTTGTATTGACATGACTCACTTTATATGTTGTGTTTAGATTGTGTACCTTGCCTTCGGTCTTAATGATGCCTCTTGGACCACATGATCCCCCTCCTTGGATGAAGATTGAACATGATTGATTCCTCTAAGTTCATGTGTTCTATTTTAGATAGCAGAGACAAATTTGCATGTTCTAACGATATTACCAATTACCTTCTCATTTGGACACCTTTGTTGTTATCACCAAGAATCGATTCTTCATGGTGGTTCTTTTGGACATATCTCGAGGGGATGTTTGTCTCTTGTCTAGAAGCTTACTATTCTTCTTATTCTTCATTATATTCCTCGTAGTCTTTTAAAAAAAAAACATGGTATCAGAGCGGGACTGGGCTTGACTCCTTCACAGGAGGGCCCAGGAAAATGAGAGTAGAGTAAAATGTTGGGAGTGTTAAATTTATGGGGTTGTTACAATCTCTATGTACAAAATATTTACGTTTTTACTCCTACCTAAATTATAGAAAGAATTCCATAAATTATGGTGGGCAGTAATTTCTAGTAAAAATGTCTAATTACCTAAATATGAGGAATGTACTGCATATTTACTTCTACGTATATTTATGCAAAGAATCACATGAATTATGGAGGAACAATTTAACAAAGTCAAATTCTATGTGGATCGATTATAACCAAATTAATCATTGGGTAGTTACAGAGGTATTCTCCAACTACTCATAAGAAAGAAAATTTAATTTATTTTTAAATTTAATTTTTCAAAGAGACGTATCTTTTTTGGATCAATCTAATATTACTATAAAAAGACACTTGAAAGACACAACAATAGACACACATATTTTTTCTCTCTCACACATGAGATAAGTGATCTAAGGAATAGACTAAGAAGTTGAAATTTTCTGAGTTACTTAGTGATGTTCTAGTGTTTACTAAAGTAATATCGTATATCATTGGAAGTAATTACCACTTGCGTAAAATTGTGCTTGTTTAATTTAACACTAGAAAATCAACATGGTTAGTCGTATGACATTGAATATATGATGGATGTGTGTTGGTAGCCATATGACATAAATTATATGATGGATGTGTGTTGGTAGTTGTATGACATCGAGTATATGTTGGATGTGTGTTGGTAGTTGTATGACATCGAGTATATGATGGATGTGTGTTGGTAGTTGTATGACATCGAGTATATGATGGATGTGTGTTGGTCATAGTAGAAGACATATTATTTGGAGGTTCATTGTATATATTTGTGCACAATATAAATTGATCTCCTCTAGGAGATTCTTTTTTTTGTTCTTGTTTCTTGATCTGGGAAGGTCATAGGTAATCTCTCTGAAAAGGATCCATAATGATGGTCGCAGGAGGCGAACATGGAGGGAAATACCTTCCAACATGATATCAAGGAGAGACATTGCCATACATGATGCTCAGATACAGTAAGTCTCTAGGAGAAATGTACCTCCCAGGACGAGACCATGCCAGATAGCAGAGACAATTCCAATGATCATGGATACAAAGAGTCAAGACCGACTATAGCACAAATATGGTAGATCCAGTAGAAGAGGAAAACACATTATGAGACTCAGAGGGAGAAAGTGTAGCAGTCCCAGTACATGAGTCGAGCCATGAGATGTTGAGGAAGCAAGCATGGCAGTAGTTCTAGTGTATGTAGAGGCACTCCCAGAGGGGGAGGCGGTACTACATCCAGAGGGAGAAGAGATTGAGTTACCTCTAGAGAAGGAGGAAGAGCTACCTTCAGTGTCAGAGGGAGAAAAGATAGAGGAAGAGTCACCTCCATATCTAGGGGAAGTTTTGATGTTTCTTATCTTCCTAATATATTAGTTTCATGAGGGAACCTCGATATATCAAGTATGGTCCAAGATGACTTAGCATGATCAGCATGTACCTATGTTTATGTGGGAAAAGGCATCCATGACTGCAGTCTATGTTCAGAATAGAAGTCCTCATAAGACTTTGAGGAACATGACGCCCGAGGAGGCCTTCACCGAAGTAAATCTTGAGGTTGGAAACTTCAGGATATTTGGGTGTCCAGTATAAATTCATGTACTCAAGGAGAAAAGGATCAAGATAGACCCTTCAGGAAGAAAGGGTACATTTGTGGGGTACAATGAGTCTTCGAAGGCATATCGAATCTACATCCTTGTTCAGAGACAGAGTGAGGTGAGAAAATATGTTACCTTTGAGGAAGAGGTATCCTTTAAGAGATCTAGAGGATCTCACATGGAGATTGATCAAATTGATCATGTTGATCATGTAGCTCCAGTTGATGTTCCCATATATATTGCAGTAGCTTAGAAGAGACCTACATGGGCTCGTCAGACTATGCAGGAGGCAGAAGGATATGCATATCCTCGTGGTACCTTCTGAGTGAGAAATAGACCTCAAATATATTCATGATATGCCATAGTTATGAGCCACATCATTCATTTTGATCCTTCCTGTTATGAGGAGGCAACTAGTCATCTAGTATGGAGAGATGTCATGATGGAGGAATATCAATCCATCATGAAGACTAATGTGTGGGATATTGTTTTGAGACCTGAGGATAAGTCTGTAGTGACTTCCAAATGGATCTACAAGATCAAACACGTAGTTGACAGGAGCATCAAGAGGCATAAAATGAGATTTGTTGCTAGAGGATTCTCTCGGGTGGAGGGAATAGATTATGAGGAGACATTTTCTCCTGTTGCTCGATACACTTTTATCTGGATGATTATTTCCCCTATAGCATCCATGGGTTGGAGAGTAATACAACCTTTCTCAATGGAGAGATTGAGGAAGAATTATACATCGAGAAGCCAGATGGTTTCGTGATACATGAGAAGGAGTCTCATGTGTGCAGGTTGAAGAAGGCCTTATATGGACTCAAGCAGCCACCTCAAGCTTCATATGCGAGGATTGATGGACACCTGATGATTTTTGGGCTTCATAAAAAGTGTTTTTGATCCCATCCTGTACTACAAAACTATTAATGGTGAGTCCCTAATTTTGGTCCTCTACGTTGATGATTTATTCCTCACCGGTACAGAGAGCCTTATTGTTGAATGCAAGTATGCGTTGGCCTCTAAGTTTGAGATGAAGTACCTTGGTATGATGCACTACTTCTTGGGACTAGAGGTGTGGCAGAGAAATGATGAGATTTTTCTGAGTTAGGGGAAGCACATAGTTGAGATATTGAAGAAGTTTGGGATGTTGAAATTGAAGATCGTGGCTACACCAATGGTGACGAATCTGAAGAAACTGAGTGTTTCTTCTTCTGATTCTAACGAAATTGATCCAACTCTGTACAGACAACTGATTGGATCATTGATGTATGTGGTTAACACCAAACCAAATATTTTCTATGCAGTGACTGCACTTAGCCATTTTATGAGTCAGTTGAGATAGACACATTGGATTGTTGCGAAGCATGTGTTGAGATACCTACAAGGCATAGTTGGACATGGTCTGAGATATACTTCCAGTATTGATATGATATGGTAGGAATATATTGACTCTAATTGGGAAGGGAGCACAGTGGAAAGAAAGAGCACCTTTAGGTGTTGCTTCACTTTGGGATCTTCCATGGTTTCCTGGTGTAGCAAGAAACATAATTCTATGGCTTTGAGCACAGCAGAAGAAGAGTGCATTGCATTAAGTATGCTAGTTTGTGAAGCAATGTGGCTTCACAATATCCTTGCATATTTATCCGAACATGTGCTATATTCAACCATTATTCATTATGGTATCCAAATTTGTGTGAAGATCTCAAAGAATTCAGTGTTTCATGAAAAATCAAACCACGATGAGATCAAGTACCATTACATCCGAGACATGGTGCAGAGGAAGGAAATACTAGTGCAGTACCTTCCTACAGATGAGCAAGTTGTTAATGTTCTTACCAAACTAGGATGAAGTTCAAGTAATTCTATGACAGACTTGGCATGGTAGAGAATTCCTCCCTCGCTGAGAGGGAGTGTTGATGTTTGCAGCTTCCTAAGACATTCTCCAGATCGTACTCCTATGTGACTAAGTTGAGTTGATCTATTATGACACTTATCTGAGAAGGGATAAGTGTGTTTGGGCAGATAGTCCAACGTCCCTTGTGGAGACCACATGAGGACATGTCAGGGGAGTTGACCTTGATGTCACACACTATGGGGAGTTGACCTTAGTGTTTCTAGAGGGAATAGCCTCTAGAAGTCCACATGGGAATGCCATGTGTGACAGAAATTCTCTAGATCATACTCCTATGTGAATTGAGTTGAGTTGATCTGTGAGGATGCTTATCCGATAAGGGATAAGTGGAACACTTATCTGAGAAGGGATGAGTGTGTTTGGGATTATATCACAATGTCCCTTGTGGAGAGCACATGAGGACATGTCTCTTATGGGGAGAACATGAGGACATGTCAAGGGAATTGACCTTGACGTCACACACTATGGGGAGTTGACCCTAGTGTTTCTACAGGGAGTAGCCTCTAGAAGTCCACATGGGAGTTCCATTTGTGACAAACATTCTCCATATCGTACTCCTCTATGAATTAAGTTGAGTTGATATGTGAGGACACTTATCCGAGAAGGGATAA
The DNA here is from genome assembly GCA_000966675.3 of Picea glauca. Classification (NCBI taxonomy): domain Eukaryota; kingdom Viridiplantae; phylum Streptophyta; class Pinopsida; order Pinales; family Pinaceae; genus Picea; species Picea glauca. The sequence continues at coordinate 52,591 of JZKD02S1934773.1, forward strand.
GTTTGTTTGGGCTTATAGCCCAACATCCCTTGTGGAGAGAACATGAGGACATGTCCCTTGTGGAGAGAGCATGAGGACATGTCAAGGGAGTTGACCTTGATGTCACACACTATGAGGAGTTGACCCTAAGTGTTCCTAGAGGGAGTAGCCTCTAGAATTCCACATGGGAGTCCCATGTGTGACAAACCTTTTTCTATTATGGTGGTTGTATACCACTAGCAGAGACTATGTGTCTCTAGATAGTAGTTGTGTATTACTATGGAAAGATACCTCCCTAGATAAGAGGGAGTGTTGATGTTTCAGCATCGAACAGACCTTCTCCTAGATTGGATTGCAGACCAAGGGAGATAGGATACATTTATCATAAAGGTGCACTTGTGGTAAATGGGCCTAGATGTAGTCCTTCCTTGATCATGACAAGGAATAATATGAACTCGAGGTGCTTGAAGTGCTTTCCACGTGTCAGTTAGAATCAAGCTGACATCCACTCATAGGTGTGTAATTGTGGTGAAATGTCTTGGTGTGGTCTTTGTCCTGGTCATGGTGATATGACAAGGAATAATAAAGACTCAAGATGTTATATGTTATTACATGTGGACCCAGAGTGAGCCTGATCTTAGAGAGAGTTAATTGGCTTAGAGGGAGATCTGCAGAAGGAGTTTATCCTCGGTTCAGGTGGGAGAAATACGTCTCCCAATACTAACAAAAAAGTGTCATGAGTCTAGGGTGAAGTTTGTATACTTCAAAGACAAGCTTGGCATGATGCAGAATCTCTTCCTCATTGAGAGGGAGTGTTGATGTTTGGACAACATCGGGAAGATATTCTCTTAGAATAATAATTAATAGTATAATTATTGATTATTAAATATCATATATAGTAAGTAAATGATAATAATAAATAGTTATTGATTATTCAAGGGATGCATCCTTTCATGGATGTTCACCATATGTTCCCTATATATGGAACACTCATCATTGTAATAATATATCGATCATATCTCATATGAAGAAAAAAACAACACATTTGAGGGAGGTCGTTTGACACTCCTAGGAGGACATTAGAGGTTTTGATCACATGTATTTAGTCATGGGACCCTCTAGTCTTGGATAATTTTTGAAAAAACCCTCTTGTCAAAACCCTTGGAAGGTTTCCTAGTGGAGGAACCTTCCCTTGTATAATCCCCCAAACATTTTAAGAGGATTTCCTAGGGTTAGCAGTGGACAACTTCTAAGCCTCACCCTAAAATTATTCACTTCATTCTCTCAAAGAATGACCTCTTTTTGACCCATGTGCCCAAAATAGTAGGCTCTAGTCTTTTTCTCCATAATAGTCAATCATTATTGTTGAAATTTACCACTTTAGGGTTAGGCTTAGGATTTATTTTTGCAAAATTTCATTTTCAACCATAAAAAACAAGACATCTAGGGTGTTTAGGCATACTATTGACCTAAAATTTATTGTTGAAACCCTAATTCAATTTTCTCAAGTGTTACTACAACCATCTAAGGAAAATCTTCTAGGGTTTTAGGGTCGGTTTTCCCTAATGATTTTTTCTAATTTTGTTTGTAAATAAAACCCTAATTTCACATAGTATTTAGCCCTATAATTTATTGGATCATTTCATGATCAAAGGGATATTTTTTTACTACTAAAAATTGACTATTTTACCGTTGCCATAAATTTACTACTACTGAAAATTGTTTGTTATACTATTGTTATACATTTAATACTATTGGAAATTACATGTTTTACTGCTAAAAAAAATCTCTATATTATTAAATCATTTATCTTACTGTTATAATATATTTTTTACTGATGTTATCACTTTATTTTATGTTGATATCTCACATATTTCTTGCAAGTTTTATCTCATACTTAGACCTTTTCTTTACTTCTAGTGTTTTTGGACCCTATTGAACTCATATTTGACTAGAAATGCCTCTATATTTGGATTGAGCCCTCAACACGTTTAATATGAAAATCGTCTTTGTCCACCACCTCTTACTTTGCTTATCCTTATCTTTGTGGTAGTGTGAATAGTCACCCCAAGGGGGCCAGACTTGATTGTGTCTTGCCTAGGAATTCTTGGAGGATACTATGGAAGCCTCCCTTGTGTTGGATACTATTCCCTCACTAAAGAGAGGGAAGCTCTTTCCTAGGTGACAGTGGTGGCATATTCCATGTTCCACTTGTCTTAGTTCCTTGTGAAGGATTTGCACTTGGTGTAATATTGTGTGGCAACAAGGCTAATGTTTTGTAATGGTTGCATGTCCATGAAAAATCCAAATTTTCTACTATGTTGGATTACTTATGGACCTTCCATTATATAATTTCCTCTTCGTACTTACCATAATTTGCATGTCTTTTATGTAGTAATTGAAAATCGACTAGGATAGTGGAGCATTCATGTGCATGATTCAACAGTAATAGCATGGTAGTGGCATTAACTTGTTATGATTTTAATTATGGTATTTTCCACCAAGTTTGGTGGTGTANTTCTAGTGTTTACTAAAGTAATATCGTATATCATTGGAAGTAATTACCACTTGCGTAAAATTGTGCTTGTTTAATTTAACACTAGAAAATCAACATGGTTAGTCGTATGACATTGAATATATGATGGATGTGTGTTGGTAGCCATATGACATAAATTATATGATGGATGTGTGTTGGTAGTTGTATGACATCGAGTATATGTTGGATGTGTGTTGGTAGTTGTATGACATCGAGTATATGATGGATGTGTGTTGGTAGTTGTATGACATCGAGTATATGATGGATGTGTGTTGGTCATAGTAGAAGACATATTATTTGGAGGTTCATTGTATATATTTGTGCACAATATAAATTGATCTCCTCTAGGAGATTCTTTTTTTTGTTCTTGTTTCTTGATCTGGGAAGGTCATAGGTAATCTCTCTGAAAAGGATCCATAATGATGGTCGCAGGAGGCGAACATGGAGGGAAATACCTTCCAACATGATATCAAGGAGAGACATTGCCATACATGATGCTCAGATACAGTAAGTCTCTAGGAGAAATGTACCTCCCAGGACGAGACCATGCCAGATAGCAGAGACAATTCCAATGATCATGGATACAAAGAGTCAAGACCGACTATAGCACAAATATGGTAGATCCAGTAGAAGAGGAAAACACATTATGAGACTCAGAGGGAGAAAGTGTAGCAGTCCCAGTACATGAGTCGAGCCATGAGATGTTGAGGAAGCAAGCATGGCAGTAGTTCTAGTGTATGTAGAGGCACTCCCAGAGGGGGAGGCGGTACTACATCCAGAGGGAGAAGAGATTGAGTTACCTCTAGAGAAGGAGGAAGAGCTACCTTCAGTGTCAGAGGGAGAAAAGATAGAGGAAGAGTCACCTCCATATCTAGGGGAAGTTTTGATGTTTCTTATCTTCCTAATATATTAGTTTCATGAGGGAACCTCGATATATCAAGTATGGTCCAAGATGACTTAGCATGATCAGCATGTACCTATGTTTATGTGGGAAAAGGCATCCATGACTGCAGTCTATGTTCAGAATAGAAGTCCTCATAAGACTTTGAGGAACATGACGCCCGAGGAGGCCTTCACCGAAGTAAATCTTGAGGTTGGAAACTTCAGGATATTTGGGTGTCCAGTATAAATTCATGTACTCAAGGAGAAAAGGATCAAGATAGACCCTTCAGGAAGAAAGGGTACATTTGTGGGGTACAATGAGTCTTCGAAGGCATATCGAATCTACATCCTTGTTCAGAGATAGAGTGAGGTGAGAAAATATGTTACCTTTGAGGAGGAGGTATCCTTTAAGAGATCTAGAGGATCTCACATGGAGATTGATCAAATTGATCATGTTGATCCTGTAGCTCCAGTTGATGTTCCCATAGATATTGTAGTAGGTCAGAAGAGACCTACATGGGCTCGTCAGACTATGCAGGAGGCAGAAGGATATGCATATCCTCATGGTACCTTTTGAGTGAGAAATAGACCTCAAATATATTCATGATGTGCTATAGTTATGAGCCACATCATTCATTTTGATCCTTCTTGTTATGAGGAGGCAACTAGTCATCCAGTATGGAGAGATGTCATGATGGAGGAATATCAATCCATCATGAAGACTAATGTGTGGGATATTGTTTTGAGACCCGAGGATAAGTCTGTAGTGACTTCCAAATGGATCTACAAGATCAAACACGTAGTTGTCAGGAGCATCGAGAGGCACAAAATGAGATTTGTTGCTAGAGGATTCTCTCGGGTGGAGGGAATAGATTATGAGAAGACATTTTCTCCTGTTGCTCGATACACTTTTATCTGGATGATTATTTCCCATATAGCATCCATGGGTTGGAGAGTACATTAGATGGATGTAATACAACCTTTCTCAATGGAGAAATTGAGGAAGAATTATACATCGAGAAGCCAGATGGTTTCGTGATACATGAGAAGGAGTCTCATGTGTGTAGGTTGAACAAGGCCTTATATGGACTCAAGTAGCCACCTCGAGCTTCATATGCGAGGATTGATGGACACCTGATGATTTTTGGGCTTCATAAAAAGTGTTTTTGATCCCATCCTATACTACAAAACTATTAATGGTGAGTCCCTAATTTTGGTCCTCTACGTTGATGATTTATTCCTCACCGGTACAGAGAGCCTTATTGTTGAATGCAATTATGCATTGGCCTCTAAGTTTGAGATGAAGTACCTTGGTATGATGCACTACTTCTTGGGACTAGAGGTGTGGCAGAGAAATGATGAGATCTTTCTGAGTTAGGGGAAGCACATAGTTGAGATATTGAAGAAGTTTGGGATGTTGAAATTGAAGATCGTGGCTACACCAATGGTGACGAATCTGAAGAAACTGAGTGTTTCTTCTTCTGATTCTAACGAAATTGATCCAACTCTGTACAGACAACTGATTGGATCATTGATGTATGTGGTTAACACCAAACCAAATATTTTCTATGCAGTGACTGCACTTAGCCATTTTATGAGTCAGTTGAGATAGACACATTGGATTGTTGCGAAGCATGTGTTGAGATACCTACAAGGCATAGTTGGACATGGTCTGAGATATACTTCCAGTATTGATATGATATGGTAGGAATATATTGACTCTAATTGGGAAGGGAGCACAGTGGAAAGAAAGAGCACCTTTAGGTGTTGCTTCACTTTGGGATCTTCCATGGTTTCCTGGTGTAGCAAGAAACATAATTCTATGGCTTTGAGCACAGCAGAAGAAGAGTGCATTGCATTAAGTATGCTAGTTTGTGAAGCAATGTGGCTTCACAATATCCTTGCATATTTATCCGAACATGTGCTATATTCAACCATTATTCATTATGGTATCCAAATTTGTGTGAAGATCTCAAAGAATTCAGTGTTTCATGAAAAATCAAACCACGATGAGATCAAGTACCATTACATCCGAGACATGGTGCAGAGGAAGGAAATACTAGTGCAGTACCTTCCTACAGATGAGCAAGTTGTTAATGTTCTTACCAAACTAGGATGAAGTTCAAGTAATTCTATGACAGACTTGGCATGGTAGAGAATTCCTCCCTCGCTGAGAGGGAGTGTTGATGTTTGCAGCTTCCTAAGACATTCTCCAGATCGTACTCCTATGTGACTAAGTTGAGTTGATCTATTATGACACTTATCTGAGAAGGGATAAGTGTGTTTGGGCAGATAGTCCAACGTCCCTTGTGGAGACCACATGAGGACATGTCAGGGGAGTTGACCTTGATGTCACACACTATGGGGAGTTGACCTTAGTGTTTCTAGAGGGAATAGCCTCTAGAAGTCCACATGGGAATGCCATGTGTGACAGAAATTCTCTAGATCATACTCCTATGTGAATTGAGTTGAGTTGATCTGTGAGGATGCTTATCCGATAAGGGATAAGTGGAACACTTATCTGAGAAGGGATGAGTGTGTTTGGGATTATATCACAATGTCCCTTGTGGAGAGCACATGAGGACATGTCTCTTATGGGGAGAACATGAGGACATGTCAAGGGAATTGACCTTGACGTCACACACTATGGGGAGTTGACCCTAGTGTTTCTACAGGGAGTAGCCTCTAGAAGTCCACATGGGAGTTCCATTTGTGACAAACATTCTCCATATCGTACTCCTCTATGAATTAAGTTGAGTTGATATGTGAGGACACTTATCCGAGAAGGGATAAGTTTGTTTGGGCTTATAGCCCAACATCCCTTGTGGAGAGAACATGAGGACATGTCCCTTGTGGAGAGAGCATGAGGACATGTCAAGGGAGTTGACCTTGATGTCACACACTATGAGGAGTTGACCCTAAGTGTTCCTAGAGGGAGTAGCCTCTAGAATTCCACATGGGAGTCCCATGTGTGACAAACCTTTTTCTATTATGGTGGTTGTATACCACTAGCAGAGACTATGTGTCTCTAGATAGTAGTTGTGTATTACTATGGAAAGATACCTCCCTAGATAAGAGGGAGTGTTGATGTTTCAGCATCGAACAGACCTTCTCCTAGATTGGATTGCAGACCAAGGGAGATAGGATACATTTATCATAAAGGTGCACTTGTGGTAAATGGGCCTAGATGTAGTCCTTCCTTGATCATGACAAGGAATAATATGAACTCGAGGTGCTTGAAGTGCTTTCCACGTGTCAGTTAGAATCAAGCTGACATCCACTCATAGGTGTGTAATTGTGGTGAAATGTCTTGGTGTGGTCTTTGTCCTGGTCATGGTGATATGACAAGGAATAATAAAGACTCAAGATGTTATATGTTATTACATGTGGACCCAGAGTGAGCCTGATCTTAGAGAGAGTTAATTGGCTTAGAGGGAGATCTGCAGAAGGAGTTTATCCTCGGTTCAGGTGGGAGAAATACGTCTCCCAATACTAACAAAAAAGTGTCATGAGTCTAGGGTGAAGTTTGTATACTTCAAAGACAAGCTTGGCATGATGCAGAATCTCTTCCTCATTGAGAGGGAGTGTTGATGTTTGGACAACATCGGGAAGATATTCTCTTAGAATAATAATTAATAGTATAATTATTGATTATTAAATATCATATATAGTAAGTAAATGATAATAATAAATAGTTATTGATTATTCAAGGGATGCATCCTTTCATGGATGTTCACCATATGTTCCCTATATATGGAACACTCATCATTGTAATAATATATCGATCATATCTCATATGAAGAAAAAAACAACACATTTGAGGGAGGTCGTTTGACACTCCTAGGAGGACATTAGAGGTTTTGATCACATGTATTTAGTCATGGGACCCTCTAGTCTTGGATAATTTTTGAAAAAACCCTCTTGTCAAAACCCTTGGAAGGTTTCCTAGTGGAGGAACCTTCCCTTGTATAATCCCCCAAACATTTTAAGAGGATTTCCTAGGGTTAGCAGTGGACAACTTCTAAGCCTCACCCTAAAATTATTCACTTCATTCTCTCAAAGAATGACCTCTTTTTGACCCATGTGCCCAAAATAGTAGGCTCTAGTCTTTTTCTCCATAATAGTCAATCATTATTGTTGAAATTTACCACTTTAGGGTTAGGCTTAGGATTTATTTTTGCAAAATTTCATTTTCAACCATAAAAAACAAGACATCTAGGGTGTTTAGGCATACTATTGACCTAAAATTTATTGTTGAAACCCTAATTCAATTTTCTCAAGTGTTACTACAACCATCTAAGGAAAATCTTCTAGGGTTTTAGGGTCGGTTTTCCCTAATGATTTTTTCTAATTTTGTTTGTAAATAAAACCCTAATTTCACATAGTATTTAGCCCTATAATTTATTGGATCATTTCATGATCAAAGGGATATTTTTTTACTACTAAAAATTGACTATTTTACCGTTGCCATAAATTTACTACTACTGAAAATTGTTTGTTATACTATTGTTATACATTTAATACTATTGGAAATTACATGTTTTACTGCTAAAAAAAATCTCTATATTATTAAATCATTTATCTTACTGTTATAATATATTTTTTACTGATGTTATCACTTTATTTTATGTTGATATCTCACATATTTCTTGCAAGTTTTATCTCATACTTAGACCTTTTCTTTACTTCTAGTGTTTTTGGACCCTATTGAACTCATATTTGACTAGAAATGCCTCTATATTTGGATTGAGCCCTCAACACGTTTAATATGAAAATCGTCTTTGTCCACCACCTCTTACTTTGCTTATCCTTATCTTTGTGGTAGTGTGAATAGTCACCCCAAGGGGGCCAGACTTGATTGTGTCTTGCCTAGGAATTCTTGGAGGATACTATGGAAGCCTCCCTTGTGTTGGATACTATTCCCTCACTAAAGAGAGGGAAGCTCTTTCCTAGGTGACAGTGGTGGCATATTCCATGTTCCACTTGTCTTAGTTCCTTGTGAAGGATTTGCACTTGGTGTAATATTGTGTGGCAACAAGGCTAATGTTTTGTAATGGTTGCATGTCCATGAAAAATCCAAATTTTCTACTATGTTGGATTACTTATGGACCTTCCATTATATAATTTCCTCTTCGTACTTACCATAATTTGCATGTCTTTTATGTAGTAATTGAAAATCGACTAGGATAGTGGAGCATTCATGTGCATGATTCAACAGTAATAGCATGGTAGTGGCATTAACTTGTTATGATTTTAATTATGGTATTTTCCACCAAGTTTGGTGGTGTAAGTCACATGCATGCTAATGAAGGTCCATACTGGAGCATGTGACCCTTGTTGTATGTGAAGGTTGCTAAAAATTGAAATCTTATTTGCATAGCACAAAGGCTGTAGAATACCTCCCCCAAAATTAGAGTGGCCAACCATGGGAAATGATTGATGATAGTATACAGGGATGATCAAAGGGAAGAAAGGTGGTAGATGTGTAGTAATAGTTAACATTGTTTATTCTACAGTAAAAAATGAGTTGGTTGAGATATACCTATGTTACTTGAGCTTGGAGTTGGATTGGATTCTATATGTTTGTAGAATTCAACAAAAAAAAATTGTTGGCTTATTCTCTAACTGGAATGGAGGACATATCAACCTTGTATTGATCTATAGCTTCTATGTTTGGCATTACTCTATTATCTACACAAACAAAAGAAATATGGAAATACATGTAAGGTCAATTTTTCTTTTCTCTTTTTTTCCTTCTTTTTTTTCCTTTTTCTCAATGACAATTCGTCAACAAACTCGTTTTCAAAGTGTCACTATCCTATAGTACCAAAGAAATTATTTTTTGTGATAGGGAATTATTTGCAAAATAGGTTTTCCAAAAGTGTAGTTATAATCTTACTTTGTCTGATGATGTCTTTGCATGTTTTAATCATAATCTTTTTTTTTTTTTAAAGATGTCTTCTAGGTCTTTTAAATTCAATTATCTATCAATAATAAGGATAGATTTGGTTTGGTTCTCATATAGTGTGTCAATCCATATTTTTTCTATGACTTCCAGGAATGGTTTGGTTGGGGTATATAGTATCAAATTTTTATGGTTCTACTCATTACAAATGGTCACATCACCTACTCTACATCCAATATATGTGTCAACAATTGCCATTCAAGGCGTTCCAATAATTAAAGGATAACCTCCTAAGCCTAATTTTGTTTCCCATACCATAAAATATGTAGGATACTCCTAGGATTCTATAGAGAAAATAATATATTCTAGCATTCCTTCTAGCTTGATGGTGTATTTATCAACCATTTGAAGAATAGTAGGTGTTTTTCTTAAAATTCCTTGAATTTCCAGTTTTTATAAGGAGTCCTTGTCCATTACATTTATGGTTGTTCCCAGATCAATCAAAGTGTTTGTTATCAATTTATTGGAAATGTGAATATTCACCATTGGGTTTCCTGGATCAGAATATTTAGGAACAAGCACCTTTCCAAGCATAAGATTAGCACGTTTTCCTATGACATAGATGGTTTGTGGATCTTTCAATTTTCTTCCAAGTTTCTTCAAGAAACGTTCTATGACAACTTTGCTATAAATTAGCATATCCTTAATGGCTTGGATTAAGGGCATTTTGACACATAAATTCTTAAGCTCTCCTAGAAAGTCAAATTATGTTTGGATCATGGGTTTAGATTGTTTTAATATTATTGGAAATGACGGTTTGTCCTCTAGATGTTGTGTTTCCTGTTGAGGAATGGGTTTTTGTGTATGACTTTTAGGATTCTATAGCTACTCCTCATCAATGGGTTTAATAATAATTGGTGGTGAGGATTTTGTCACCAATTTTCCTAAGTGGAGTTGGAATTCATCACAATCTAAAGGCTCTAAATAGTAGGTATTATGTGTTACTATCTTGTTGTTACATATATGTTTATTATTATTTGGATTTGGTGTAGGATGAGAAGGTAGTTGAGGAGGTCTAGGATATTGGGGAGTATTGGTTAGTTGAGGAGGTGGTAGTAATGGTTGTCGTTGAGAAGTTGATTACTATTTTTGGAGAGCTTTCCAAGGTTTCTATTGAGCAAACCATTGGCATTGTTGGATCTGCTGATAAGGAAAAAAACATGGATGATCATTTTGGAAATTTAGATATTGCCACTAATGTTGGGGTGAAAATGGGTTTGGTCGAGGCTAAGAATAACAGTTTTTCAAGGGACTAAATTGATTATTACAAAAAAGAATTGAAATATTGAGGGTGTTCATATGGTATACATTGAGTTATGCATGATATTCCTTGCATTTGTTGGTTGATGAAATGAATCTACTCCACATTATGATATACTCCCTCATATAAAACCTTCAAAACTAGCAGTTGTGGGTACTAATTGATGTCATGATTTTATTTGCAAATCCTGCAAAATTATATCTTTTTCAGTGGGCATTCATGATGAGCATGTTTTTTTTTGTGCACTTTAGGCAAAAAATTGCTAAATATTTTTTAATTCCCTCTTTCTTCTTCTTGACTTGGAGTGTATAAAACTAGACTACCAACGAATGGAAAATATTTGTCTTTATACATTCCATTAGATTTCCAATTTCCTACTTTTGATAATCCAGTTGTGGTCCTGGAAATTTGTGCAATAGTTCCTTTGATTCATTTAGCCTTTTTAGTAGCATATCTTGACTAGTTTTTGTAAACATTTATAATCTCATCATAAGTGTGTTTGGAAATATCTCAAAATGCGATAAAATTTAAAGATTTCATACAATCAACTCTTACCCCTCTCAAGAGAGTTGTCTTAAGAGAGTCTTTGTCAATTGTGCAATTGGTAGATCTCTTGTCACTGAAGTGAAATATCTCAACATAGTCCTCTAAAGATTCATCCTCTCCCTGATTCATTCAGAATATTGCATCTCCTAAGTCTCTATATTTGCAATATTTTACGTATTTATCTATAAAAATATTCTTCATTTTTTTCCATGTTTGAATACTATGTCTATTTGGACCCATGAACTATCAAAGGGTTGCTTCCTTCAAAGTAGAGGGGAACAATATTATATTTTGGGCATCATTATTGTAGGCATAAGTCATGCAGAGGATTTCAAAGTCATAGAGGAAAATGAATGGGTCCTTAGTGATCACTCCATGAAACTGGGGAAGAGTTGCTAGATTTATGTTTTTCATTCTCACTTTCTCCCATGTTTATAGGATAGGAAACTCAAACATATATTGGTCTTCTTCATTTCTTCTTTCCACCCTTCCCTCTACTCTTTCATCAACCATAGTGAATAGCGAAAAAGATGAAAATGAAGAAGCTTCCCAATCCCCATTCTTCAACGCTTTCTTCATAGATTATAGATTTGTTCTAAACTTTCTTTAGTAATTATTAGCTTAGGGCTCCATTACTTCTCTTGCCTCTCGCTTCATGTTGGAATCTCACTTTGGTTATAAAATAGTGGTAAAAATATTCATATTTTATCCCTATTGTGATTCATGCATGCTTCTCAAAAACAACCTACTAAATATAGAGAAGAAGACTACTTTGTAAAGGGAAACTCTTGAGAACCTTGGGTACTTCTCCCTATTACAATGAAATCCCCATTAAACGATGATTTCTTCCTTGATTTTAGTACTTCCCTGGAAACAGTGCCAAAAAGTGGTGAGCTCAAGTATTGCAATATAAAAGTATTGAATCTTGGCTAATCACACTTAAATTATCAACCAAGGGAACCTTAGAATTGTGAAGCACTATGCAAAGTTTAAGGAATCAAGTGTAGAAATGAGTTGTTAAATGAATTATGTGTTCTTTTCTTTTTAGAAAATAAAACTATATGATTAGTATGTAGCTACCTACAATGGAAAATTATAACTCTATAGCATGAGTCTTCTGGACATGGAATGTATTGGGGCTCATTGGATCATTCTACATAACTCCTTATCTCCTTTAGAATTAAAAATCATTGTTGAAAGTAAATTAAAATATAAATACTCAATGTTATGGAAACAAAATGGAAATTGAAAAGTAAATTCAATGCTAGAAGATAACATATTCTATAGTGCACTAGATCACACAATAAATCCCATGCCAATTATAGGTTCATGACATGTTGGCTACAAAAAAATAGAAACATTCACACCATAAACTACATATGCAATGCACAACAAATATGAAGGTGCATTCACTAGTAGCCTCTCCAAGTGGGCCCTNAAATCGACTAGGATAGTGGAGCATTCATGTGCATGATTCAACAGTAATAGCATGGTAGTGGCATTAACTTGTTATGATTTTAATTATGGTATTTTCCACCAAGTTTGGTGGTGTAAGTCACATGCATGCTAATGAAGGTCCATACTGGAGCATGTGACCCTTGTTGTATGTGAAGGTTGCTAAAAATTGAAATCTTATTTGCATAGCACAAAGGCTGTAGAATACCTCCCCCAAAATTAGAGTGGCCAACCATGGGAAATGATTGATGATAGTATACAGGGATGATCAAAGGGAAGAAAGGTGGTAGATGTGTAGTAATAGTTAACATTGTTTATTCTACAGTAAAAAATGAGTTGGTTGAGATATACCTATGTTACTTGAGCTTGGAGTTGGATTGGATTCTATATGTTTGTAGAATTCAACAAAAAAAAATTGTTGGCTTATTCTCTAACTGGAATGGAGGACATATCAACCTTGTATTGATCTATAGCTTCTATGTTTGGCATTACTCTATTATCTACACAAACAAAAGAAATATGGAAATACATGTAAGGTCAATTTTTCTTTTCTCTTTTTTTCCTTCTTTTTTTTCCTTTTTCTCAATGACAATTCGTCAACAAACTCGTTTTCAAAGTGTCACTATCCTATAGTACCAAAGAAATTATTTTTTGTGATAGGGAATTATTTGCAAAATAGGTTTTCCAAAAGTGTAGTTATAATCTTACTTTGTCTGATGATGTCTTTGCATGTTTTAATCATAATCTTTTTTTTTTTTTAAAGATGTCTTCTAGGTCTTTTAAATTCAATTATCTATCAATAATAAGGATAGATTTGGTTTGGTTCTCATATAGTGTGTCAATCCATATTTTTTCTATGACTTCCAGGAATGGTTTGGTTGGGGTATATAGTATCAAATTTTTATGGTTCTACTCATTACAAATGGTCACATCACCTACTCTACATCCAATATATGTGTCAACAATTGCCATTCAAGGCGTTCCAATAATTAAAGGATAACCTCCTAAGCCTAATTTTGTTTCCCATACCATAAAATATGTAGGATACTCCTAGGATTCTATAGAGAAAATAATATATTCTAGCATTCCTTCTAGCTTGATGGTGTATTTATCAACCATTTGAAGAATAGTAGGTGTTTTTCTTAAAATTCCTTGAATTTCCAGTTTTTATAAGGAGTCCTTGTCCATTACATTTATGGTTGTTCCCAGATCAATCAAAGTGTTTGTTATCAATTTATTGGAAATGTGAATATTCACCATTGGGTTTCCTGGATCAGAATATTTAGGAACAAGCACCTTTCCAAGCATAAGATTAGCACGTTTTCCTATGACATAGATGGTTTGTGGATCTTTCAATTTTCTTCCAAGTTTCTTCAAGAAACGTTCTATGACAACTTTGCTATAAATTAGCATATCCTTAATGGCTTGGATTAAGGGCATTTTGACACATAAATTCTTAAGCTCTCCTAGAAAGTCAAATTATGTTTGGATCATGGGTTTAGATTGTTTTAATATTATTGGAAATGACGGTTTGTCCTCTAGATGTTGTGTTTCCTGTTGAGGAATGGGTTTTTGTGTATGACTTTTAGGATTCTATAGCTACTCCTCATCAATGGGTTTAATAATAATTGGTGGTGAGGATTTTGTCACCAATTTTCCTAAGTGGAGTTGGAATTCATCACAATCTAAAGGCTCTAAATAGTAGGTATTATGTGTTACTATCTTGTTGTTACATATATGTTTATTATTATTTGGATTTGGTGTAGGATGAGAAGGTAGTTGAGGAGGTCTAGGATATTGGGGAGTATTGGTTAGTTGAGGAGGTGGTAGTAATGGTTGTCGTTGAGAAGTTGATTACTATTTTTGGAGAGCTTTCCAAGGTTTCTATTGAGCAAACCATTGGCATTGTTGGATCTGCTGATAAGGAAAAAAACATGGATGATCATTTTGGAAATTTAGATATTGCCACTAATGTTGGGGTGAAAATGGGTTTGGTCGAGGCTAAGAATAACAGTTTTTCAAGGGACTAAATTGATTATTACAAAAAAGAATTGAAATATTGAGGGTGTTCATATGGTATACATTGAGTTATGCATGATATTCCTTGCATTTGTTGGTTGATGAAATGAATATACTCCACATTATGATATACTCCCTCATATAAAACCTTCAAAACTAGCAGTTGTGGGTACTAATTGATGTCATAATTGTATTTGCAAATCCTGCAAAATTATTTCTTTTTCAGTGGGCATTCATGATGAGCATGTTTTTTTTTGTGCACTTTAGGCAAAAAATTGCTAAATATTTTTTAATTCCCTCTTTCTTCCTCTTGACTTGGAGTGTATAAAACTAGACTACCAACGAATGGAAAATATTTGTCTTTATACATTCCATTAGATTTCCAATTTCCTACTTTTGATAATCCAGTTGTGGTCCTAGAAATTTGTGCAATAGTTCCTTTGATTCATTTAGCCTTTTTAGTAGCATATCTTGACTAGTTTTTGTAAACATTTCTAATCTCATCATAAGTGTGTTTGGAAATATCTCAAAATGCGATAAAATTTAAAGCTTTCATACAATCAACTCTTACTCCTCTCAAGAGAGTTGTCTTAAGAGAGTCTTTGTCAATTGTGCAATTGGTAGATCTCTTGTCACTGAAGTGAAATATCTCAACATAGTCCTCTAAAGATTCATCCTCTCCCTGAGTCATTCAGAATATCGCATCTCCTAAGTCTCTATATTTGCAATATTTTACGTATTTATCTATAAAAATATTCTTCATTTTTTTCCATGTTTGAATACTATGTCTATTTGGACCCATGAACTATCAAAGGGTTGCTTCCTTCAAAGTAGAGGGGAACAATATTATATTTTGGGCATCATTATTGTAGGCATAAGTCATGCAGAGGATTTCAAAGTCATAGAGGAAAATGAATGGGTCCTTAGTGATCACTCCATGAAACTGGGGAAGAGTTGCTAGATTTATGTTTTTCATTCTCACTTTCTCCCATGTTTATAGGATAGGAAACTCAAACATATATTGGTCTTCTTCATTTCTTCTTTCCACCCTTCCCTCTACTCTTTCATCAACCATAGTGAATAGCGAAAAAGATGAAAATGAAGAAGCTTCCCAATCCCCATTCTTCAACGCTTTCTTCATAGATTATAGATTTGTTCTAAACTTTCTTTAGTAATTATTAGCTTAGGGCTCCATTACTTCTCTTGCCTCTCGCTTCATGTTGGAATCTCACTTTGGTTATAAAATAGTGGTAAAAATATTCATATTTTATCCCTATTGTGATTCATGCATGCTTCTCAAAAACAACCTACTAAATATAGAGAAGAAGACTACTTTGTAAAGGGAAACTCTTGAGAACCTTGGGTACTTCTCCCTATTACAATGAAATCCCCATTAAACGATGATTTCTTCCTTGATTTTAGTACTTCCCTGGAAACAGTGCCAAAAAGTGGTGAGCTCAAGTATTGCAATATAAAAGTATTGAATCTTGGCTAATCACACTTAAATTATCAACCAAGGGAACCTTAGAATTGTGAAGCACTATGCAAAGTTTAAGGAATCAAGTGTAGAAATGAGTTGTTAAATGAATTATGTGTTCTTTTCTTTTTAGAAAATAAAACTATATGATTAGTATGTAGCTACCTACAATGGAAAATTATAACTCTATAGCATGAGTCTTCTGGACATGGAATGTATTGGGGCTCATTGGATCATTCTACATAACTCCTTATCTCCTTTAGAATTAAAAATCATTGTTGAAAGTAAATTAAAATATAAATACTCAATGTTATGGAAACAAAATGGAAATTGAAAAGTAAATTCAATGCTAGAAGATAACATATTCTATAGTGCACTAGATCACACAATAAATCCCATGCCAATTATAGGTTCATGACATGTTGGCTACAAAAAAATAGAAACATTCACACCATAAACTACATATGCAATGCACAACAAATATGAAGGTGCATTCACTAGTAGCCTCTCCAAGTGGGCCCTGTTATCCCCGATATCTAGGGATAACTAGGAGATCATGTCTCGAGGCCCACATGGTCTTAGACATGGAGTACCGAGAGCAGGAACGACCTGAGCATGGTCCTGGAGGACACATTTTATTCTTCTCAACCAGCTTTGTCCTGTCATCCGTACCAGCCTCCATCACTACCGACCTGGTCTTGCATCAGAGAGGGCTCTTTATCCATGAGGTAATTGGTCTGAGGTATCATGGTATGTGTCATATTTGATCATTATAACCCTCTTATGTATGCATTAGATCTCTTTCATTTCAGATAACTGCTTGGATCTTACACTGATCTACCTGACCACTGTTGGGGTAATTGACTGGGTAGCCTAGAAAGTTGGTATTCATGGGTTTTGGGCAGCCACCAAAGGGGGTTTGAAGAACCATCGTCCGCTCCCCTCATATTCTCACTTTTCATCTTAAAACTCCGCTCATCCATCCCTTTCCCCTAGTCTGGCCATTAGGCTGACCGCCAGGGTACATCTTGTCTTGTGGGAAGAAGGGGCTAAAGGCCCAGGAGGTAAAAGCAGCTGGTAAAAGATAAAAGTCATAGGAAAATTAAAACCTAGAGATGCTTCGCC
>JZKD02S1934784.1:21565-46625 GCA_000966675.3 Picea glauca
GATCGCTTATCTATTACAGGTTGCCGCCAACCAATTGACTGTGGGTGTTCGGCCTTCCACTTGACCATAGGCTTAGAGGCATTCAATATTAGCACTCTGGCCACCCCCGTGCCAAACCATGATATCACTAGGAAGTTCTCATAGTTCTTAGGAGTTCTGTTTCTGTTCCAGCTTCTGCTAGGGTTCTGTTCTCTGCAACTCAGCGCTTTCTCTTTCAGTTATGGCCTCGGCGCGGTTTATCAGATGCTCACTCGGCATCAAGCTCACAGCCTTCTCTTCATGTTTCACTGGAGAGCTCTGCGCCTCTCCCTTGCAAGCTTACGCTTTGGTCTGGTGTCTCCTCTCTTGTTGCCTCCATGTGTATCTCTCACCTTCCTTCTGTTAGAAGGAAGCTCGGGTCATCTTGGTTTGCCAAACCCTGCGGTACTTTGGGCTGACCTCCTACAACTAGACCATGCTCCCATTCATGGGGGTGGTTGTTAATTCAACCACCGGTCCTTTCTTCATTAACTGATTTTCTTTCCTTGGGATTCGAAGGAGGTTTTGTCATCCTTATCAAGGGATATTTTGGGGTTATTTAGTATAATGAACCCTCTTGTATAGTTTTCAAATTCTTCCTCCAGTGATATCATGGCCAATACTTTCAAGGCTTCACCTCCACAGTCAGTTATTTGGAAACTCAATCAATAAAACATTTACATTGTCCTCATGCCTTAGCATGGTAATTCCTATTTTATGATTAATTACAAATTGGGGGAAACAGGGTGTTACAATTCCCTCCCCCTTAAAGGAACACCGTCCTCGGTGTTCTTTCTCAAAAACAACGTCCTCGGTGTTCTTTCTCAAAAACACCTGTCATGCCTTTCTTATTCAGCTGCTTCAGAAATATTGATCTTTCTTTCTTGGTCATGTCCTTTCTCAGACCCTTAGTCTTCTTCACCTGCCTTCAATAATTCTTGGACAACAAGCACGTTAATCATAGTTTGATGCAAAAACATTGCATAAAAATTTCTAGGATTTTTTTTTTTTTTTATAATCTTAGCACAATACTTATCTCTGCAGTTTGTGGATCTGTAGCCACATGGTTGTTTTGTTATCCAAGATCACTGCTTTCCTTGACATACCCATTGGGTGCATGATCCCAATTCATAGTTTACAATAACTATAAAGGTCTCATCTTCCTTTTGGTCACTCACCCTCTAGGCCCAGGCCCAGGCATCCCCTTCACTGTTATATAGTCCCCCGGGCGATCCATATTGCCTTGCTAAGGTTTTCTCGCACAAGAAGAATTTTAGAGACTCTATCAAGTCTTACAATCGAGGCATCCCTCAGACTTGCTCTGCCGAGGCATCCCTCCATCTTGTGTTACCTCAACACAATAATTTTCAGGCGATCATGGCTTATTACGGGGTTTTCATGGCTCAGTAGTAGCCATGTTCATCATCTTCAGCTTTGAGAGCCTTCATCCATCCTTTATAGACAAATATTTTCTTCTCACCTGTATCACAGGTATACAAGATTCATGAGACATCATTACAAATTCTAACTTTCAGAATTTTATTGTAAATTCGTCACCTACAGATTTCCCATTCCACAATTTGTTTTCATATTTATTCCGCACAGGAACTAGGTCCATAATTATGGGACTTTCCTTCCCATAACGGTTTGGCTCAGCATGCAATTGGCCTTTCTTATGGGCTTACAATGTTTCCATATCCAAGACCCCTTTGCTTCCTGCACTTTCAACTTCAAACAACCGAACAAATTGTTAGATTTTCCATGCATATACATTTGTATTGCACCTTTACAATGTCGTCACAAGCAGTTTCAAAATTGTGCATACTAACAATCAAATTCACTTTCTCAAAAAGGAAATACCATTCCTTGCATTTTGGCTCAGCAGGCAATCAGTCTTCCTTATGGACTTACAACACTGTCATATCCAAGACCCTTTCCTCCCTGCAATTCATTCTTTACACAACCAAACAAATTGTTAGTTTTTGTGCACATTACCTTTTTCAAAATCAAGTATACTAACAGTCCAAGTCATTTTCATTTATTCAAGGATACAAAGTGAAAGGATACATCATCCCTTACCTATGCATCATTCTAGCCTACCAAATTTTCAAAATGTAATTTGGATATCAATTGATTTTAATGAATGCACCAACATTCATGGCCACATTCATACCCAATGCACCCTTGCATTGATTTCAAGTTTGTCACACTTTATGTCAGGTTCTTGGCCCTGGTGTGTTGGATTTTAACCAACCTCTTCACCACATGGCTTATTCATTTTCACTCACTCTTACAGCAGGACCATTCTTCCTGCTATGGGCTGATCATGACCCCAGATCAGTACACAAGAAACTCAAAGGTTTCACACGAATGCCATTAATCATTCTTTCTCCATTAATAACCAGTGTGTTACTGCTCATGGCCACCCAAATTTGTTTTCCTTCAGCGTTTTCATAATGTAAGTAAAACCTTAGAAGGTTCTCCTTCCTCAATGGGAAATCCATTGTCCGTCCTTTATGAAAATATGCATTTCCTTAAAGCAATTCCATGCAACATGCTATCTATGAGCACTTTTGTTTCCAATCGTTCCTTGATTGGTCCATGTATTCATGACATATCAGTTCATGAATTCTTCCGAGGGTTACAATTGGTCTTTACTACCAGAGGTTCATGCCTCCATCATTCAGGTCCTTCTTCCTGAATCATACCCTACTTGGGTATCCAAGGCATACAACTACCTTCCAACGTTTCATACATAACATTAAGACTGTAAGACATTTCAGAAGGGATTCTTACCTAATCCCTTCATACCTTGTGCCACATAGGCATGAACATTTTTATATCGGTTATGGTTGCTAGCACCCCCTCTGATATTACCCCATCAACAGTGCTTTAGTGGGATTTTCACAGTCCTGTCAACAATATTTCGACCATAGCCTTCCCATGGTCACCCTCTGCTTGAGGTTGCCCATCATTGACAACTGTCTTCCTTAATAGCTCCAATTCCTTTCTATACATAGCATACATCATCATAGTCACAATTACATTAGTTGTAATATTAAACCAAATGCATGTATCATAACATTCGAATTCATAAAACAACTTCAAAATGTCCTAGCATATCTTCATGCACTTCATAACATTATCCTCAAATGTTTCCACAAGTGCAACACAAACAAATTTCAATTGTATCTTCAGCAATACAATCCTTATCACTATGGTGTCAAAACATTCACTTTTATTAGTGAATCGGTTTTCTCATCCAAGAGAAAACATAATACTCAACAAGGAAGAATTGAGGACTCTCCCCTTCTTCCAACTCTTCCTACACTTTCTGGGACTTTTCAGTCTAGTTGAATTATCTCTAAGGCCTTACTGCCTTTTCTTAATCATGGCTTCAACCAAGCCTAATGAATTAAACGTACTCATTTATTCATTTAATCACACTCATGGAGTTTACTTGCCTTTTACCAACTATACCGGTTTTCCACAACTGCTCTTTTAATCCTATGGCTTTGTTAAATAATTTAGGGTTCTTAGGGTGAGGAAAGTGTTCCTCCTTTACTTATGCACTCTACCTTTTATTGTGGTATTTCTACTCTTTTCTTGAGTAGCCCTGGGTTAGGCTCATCCTAACTCTTAGGATACATCAGTATGCTTTAATAGCAAAATCTTTGTCCATAGTGGGTCATGAACCTGTGCATCTTGCACATCATTACTCGGTCCTCAGAGTGGTTAACATTCAATTGTTAGTCTTCCACCTAAACATTTTATTTTAAGAATGTAATCCAGGATTCTTATATAGGTAGGCTTTGCAACCCATTGCCCCAACCTCAGCAGCAATTAAGGTTGTGACTCTATTCTTTTGACAGAGTCCTTACAGAGTTTCTTCATAGGGAACTCCTTTAGCATGCAACTTCCTTATTGCATATCCATCACTATCTGTGATGACTTAGCCTTGAGTTAGCTTTAGCCATTTACTAGATATTCCATAAGGAATATAAACATGCATCTTTGTCATGTACCCAATTATGTATTCATACGTATTCTGGTCTTTGTTAACTTACATCCATGATGTACTTAATAATATTTATAATACTAAGCTTGCATGTAGCTATCATAGGTATATTTCATAGCCTACATACATATCTATCTTAAAATCAGTCAACTCGTGATTAGTTACAATCATTCTCATGTGGTCCTCAAAGGCATAAACATTTGCCTCTTATCATGACAACAGAGCATCCTTGCTCGTTTACTCTTTCATTTTTTTTTGTACTGGCTTTTCCCTAGGGAGATGGAGCACATTCCCCTTAAGCTATCACTCCCAACAGAACTTTCATGACTCTTCAGAACAGAGTCATCCATGCAACCATGGTATTCTACTACTATTCATTCAATCTTGGCAAGTGCTAAGCTTGCCTCACATTTCACTCATTAGGGAAACCATATTGGGCCTTTAGTATGCTTATACTCTTACATCATACATGTGCATCACTCATAAATTTGATATAATTCGTATCTAACTGGTATTAATATCATGCTTCATATCAAGAAGCTTCATAATGCATTAAACACATGGACTCAAGCATACACACATAGCTAAGTATTCATCATACTAGCTCACGCCTCCTGCTCAGGCTACCACTGGCAGTGACCACAATCCTAACTAAAAGGCACTTCACATTTCGCAATTTTGGTATTTTTGCATGCGAGTCACTCCTGACTCCTTTTTCCCGAACTCCCGATCTCCGATTGACGACCTCTCCCCAGGACCATATCTGACGGTCCTGAGCTCTCCTCAATTGATGACCACGATCATGTCGCGATTTTGGGGTTCACAATGTTGGGACTATATGTGTGATACAAATCCAACACTCCAACCCCCAAGATCCCAATATCAGACTAAGGGCCTAGCAAGCGCTAGCCCTCCCTCTTATGCACCCGTCTTGACCTTCCGCTAGGAACTGGGTCCCAGCTCCCGAATATTTCAGGACTTTGCGATTCGGAGAATCAACGAACAACTCTACGTTCACTTCCAAATCTCAGACTCCCAAAGACCCGATTACACCAAATCTATGGTTCAGGTCCTCCACTAACCAATGACCCTGATTAACTCGAGGATTTACCTTTCGTGACTTTGGGAAATTCTTCGCTTCTATTTTCCCAATAGCCGAAACCTCGAAGCTCTAGATCAATGACTCTCGTTGATTCCAATCTTATCTTCTCCGCTGATCTACTAGATCTAATGGTTCAAAGAATTTTGGTATTCCTCCCTCCGAGAAATTCCACTGTTCAGATTTTCAATGACTTCAAGCCAAATAACTTGGCATCAACTCTTCTGAAATTAACCTCTACGAGGTGGCTTCGACCTTCGCCTTTTCTTCAAATTCTTCAAAGTCTCTATCCTTCTTGAGCTTGGCTTCTAGATGCTGTGCACACCTTGCACTTGGTCTGAGTTTCTCCAATTCTCTCTGAAATTATCTGAGTCAATCCAAGACTCAGTCGACGCACTCCTTGCATTCGATATGGACACCTTGCATACATGTATCAAAAGAGAAATGATTGAAACTCAACCAGCTTTGTCACGAACTCATACAGTTAATATCTCAAACAGTCATGCATGAACGAACTCTTTATGCGACTCTCACATGAGCCCAAGCAGACCAAGTGTTGTAACCATGCTCTGATACCAATTTGTCACACACCCACTATAGAAAAATAATTTTTTTTCCTTTTCTAGAGGGACATAATCCCCGAATTCCTACAGGGGCCTAGTACAGGTTATCTCTTCCCTTATCCTCCTCCATGTGACCACTACTTGTGACCACGAAGTCTATCCAAAAAGGTGCCCTTCGCATTTTGTGATTTCAGGGGTATTGTGTTCAAGCCACCCCCAATTCCTTATTTCCCGAAAACCCGAAAAGGGCTAATGGGTGGTAAGCTCCTCCCTTATCTTGACATCACGTGATCACTACCCTGTGACCATGCGCTAACACCAAAAGGTGCTACTGGATTTCATCTTTTGGGATTTCTGCATACGATCTCTCCCCGACTCCCTGTCCTTCGAAATGTCAAAACCCAAAAAGGGTTAATGAGCTCTTTGGCTCCTCCTTTTAACCTTCTCCAGACGACCCTGTCCTATGGCCTAGGACTACTCCTCCAAGTACTTCGTATTTCATGATTCGGGGAATCACGATGTAGTGCCTTGCCTCCTTTCCCTTTCAAATCCCCGATTCCTGGAGACTCGATACCATCCGGATCTACAATCTAGATAGTCCACTTGACCAACGGTCCAGATTAAATCCCGACATTCTACCTTTCGAGATTCTGGTGGGGTCTTCACCTCCCAACTCTCGAATTTAAATCTCCGGTGAATCAAATCAATGGCTTAGATATGAGCTAGATCGATGGTCCACAAACCCTGCGATCTAACAACTATGATCTCCCTTGAATCAATGACTAGGATTAAGTCATGATTTCACAACTCGCGAGTTATAAGAACTCCTCCCGTTGACTTCCTTCAGCAGCAAGTCAGCAAAACACTGAATTCTCGCCACGTGTCCTCTCTGATGGATGGCATTGATTCTTTCGGGACTCCTTCTTTCATGAATTTGGGGGAGTCTTCACTCCTATTTCCCTGGTAACCAATTTCTCGATGGATGTAGATCTCTTCCACATGTAACCCTAGATCCAATAGTCCAGAATAATCTTTTTGATTTTGATGATTGCGAACCCTCTTTCTTCACCGCCCTTATACGCCTAAGTTTCGAAATCCCAGTGGCTTTTGGATGTTTGCCACATGTCCTCCAAAATGGACGGCTAGATGGATCTCTTCGTAGTTTCATGATTCGAAAGTTCTTACAACTCCTCCTCGCCAATCTCCCGATAACCAATTTCCCAACAGATGTAGATCGCCGTCCACGTATTCCTACTGATGGACGGTCAAGGTGACTCCCCATGGATCCTGGGATCTACGGTCCCGTATCCTTCCCTACTAGAGAATACTGAAGGGGTCGACGCGTTAATGCCTACGTTCCTTCTTCCAATCTAACGGTCATGACAGACCTTAGATCCTCCCAAAAGGATCTCATCCGCTCATCCTCCAAACGAAGGGATACTCCCTCTCATTACTTGAACTTCTCGCTACCCCTCCTGAGATTCATCAGTTATGAAGGATATAAGAGCATTGTGCTCTTTCTCCATTCTGAGCATCCTGAGTTGCCTCTACGAGTTCTGAGTTTTTCTTATCCTTATCTGGATCTTTTTTGGATCAACAAGAGACAGGAAAAATAACAAATTGACATTATCTCAGGGTGAGTACATAGAGAAGGTGTTGGAGAGGTTTAGAATGCAGAATGCAAAACCGGTTAGTACACCTTTGGCCAACCGTTTCAAATTAACCAAAGAAATGTGTACCAAGACACATGAGGAGATAGAATACATGTGAGGGTCCCTTATTCATCATCATTTGGAGTCTTGATGTATTGGGTGGTTTGCACAAGACCATATATTGCACATGCAGTGGGATTTGTGAGTAGGTATAAGAACAATCCAGGTAAAGAACATTGGGAGGTAGTAAAGTGGATTCTCAGGCATTTGAAAGGTACTTCTACTCATTATAACACACCCAACCCCTTAAGTACCATTTTAAGGGATGGGATATAAAATTTTCTCTTTCCTATAGCTTCTCCGAGTTCCTCTAAGAGAGGCACCATTGCCTTCTTCTCTCCAAGAGCTTTCCAACAACTAGAAGCTCATCCAAAACTGGGTTCTGGTTTGGGTGTTAAGGCATTTTGAATTTTTTGGGGTGTCATTGGCCAATGTCCATCCCCTTTGCCACATGGCTTCACTTTCCTTGTACCATCCAACATGGCATTGTCACGAACCCAATCGTCATCCTTTGCAAATGACATAGTCATGGAACATGGGTTTACAGGGTAAAATATTTGTTGAGTCATCATGGGCTTATCCACTCCCAGAACCTTGGTGCTTCTTGTTTTTCCCTTTTTACCTTACCATACGACCGATGCTGGAACCTAGTACTCTAGGCTTCATCATTTCCACACTCTTTTGTACAACATTGAAGATTCCTAGAGACCCAAAGCCCCAAAGCCTCTCTCTACTCCAGAATCTACGATGGAGATCTATCCACCTTTGGATATAATGGTTAAGGTTTACCCGTACTTAACCAATCACTTGGAATTGACTAGAGGGGTGCGGTCCCACACCTAATTCTTGTCCAATCCCATGATGCCACGTGGAGCTATCCAGCCATGCCACATCACCAAGATGCACGCGGTCTCGTCATATCCGACCTCGACACTACAATAAGGGAAGCTTTGGCACTTCGACACTTCGATAGTTTAACCACGTTTCTCTATTTGCAAATCCTCCAGAGTTCCAAGCCCCGGAGTCTTGCCATGTGGCTCCGACCCTTCGACCCTTTTTGGAGCTTGCGTCTTAGCACTCCAAACACACATAGTTCCGAAGTATTGAACTCCCGGAGTGGGTCTCTTTTTTGTACATGGCATTATGCACGAGTGTCCCTACTACCATCTGCCACCTGACAGATAAGTTGCAATGATGCCACATTGACACATGGTACCCATCTCTCCAAATCTATACCATATATGATAAATAAGTAGGACACGTGGCTTAGCCACGTGATGACATGTGGTGTCTTTGTCACATGGTCAAAATCCACTGTGTACTTTGTCCACGTTGTCTGCAGACGTCACTCCTTCCTTCAGTGCTTTGGGGAAACTCCACGCCTTGCATCCTAAATCACCTAAAGTGGGGTTTAGTCGGAGAGTCGAATAATGATCAGATGACCCATAATCTTCCTTGGTTTGATCCAACAGAAGAAAATTGGTAGAAGACAAGGGTGACACATGGCCCAATCAATCGGTGACACGTGTCATGGTCTATTTAACACTTAAGGTCTGTGAAATTCATGAATCGAGGTGACATGTGGCACACCTACTATGGGTCCACGTCACCCTAGGTGACATCAACATGCCATGTCACTCCGACATTCGACGCTTCGACGATATTCTCATTCACCAACATGTCGAACCTCCTAGAGTAGGACTTCACCGGAGTAATTTATGCTACCCTTTCACTAGGCTCGATCTAACGGTCGAGAAGGGTCCCAAAGGATCCTTAGATCCACTATCCACTTTACTTCGCCAGTTCGACGTTCAAAGGTTCTACCTATTTAACACCCTTTTTCTCCCAGAGTAGGTCAAGGCCGAATGACCACAACGTAGATCCAATGGTCAAGGGAGATCCTGAATAACCTCATATCTATTTTTTATGTTACTTCATGATTGAGAAGTGGATCGGGGTTTAACAAGGAGATGAATACCATGATAACGAGTAAATGAACTCCAACTTTCAGTCAATCGTCAAGTTATCAGTCTGACAGGTCTCCTTCAACACATTTGGATGTTGCAATGTTCATTCACCCCGGAGCTCCAGAGTTCCGGATTCCTGAATAACTTAGCTCCTTTTTTAGTGTAGCGAAGGTTCATTGGACCTAGTCCTATGGAACTTTGTCAAGCTCTAGAGGCTACACTCATAACTCTTAGCCAATATTTGGTTAAGGCCGTGGGCATGAGCATGTGGTCTCTTGGACGTCTGGTTTGAAGGAAGTTCCTTCCATTCACTGAACTTAAGTTCTAAAATAGGGAAAGGTATTTTTGAGGGATCAATGGGACTGAAGAATTTCAAAGAATTCTTCCCTGACTCTTACATTACAAAATCAATCCTTGGGAAATTTCCCTTAAGGATATTACAACCAGCACATAAACCATAATCTTATTCCTAATTTCTTTTGAAGACACATGTCTAATAGTTCTCTTGCTACTAAGAAAAGGCAAACATAAACCATTCAAATGCAGGGGTTCACACAAGAACAATAAGAATTACTAATATTAATCATGCAATGCAAATTTTATTCATAGACACAAACATCCAACCACTCATTTAAATTCTACTACACTGGGTATAGAAAATACATATCTATTATAGTCGATTGCTGATCAACTGACTATGGGTGTTCACATTTCCACCCAATCGTAGGCTTAGAGGCATTCATTATTAGCGCTCTGACCACCCCCGTGCCAAGCCATGATATCACTAGGGAAATTTTGCAGTTTCTCAGAGATTCTTTCTCTATCACAACCTCTATGAGGTTTATCAGATGCTCCCTTAGCATCAATCTTGTGACCTTCTACTCAAGTCATGTTTTCTGCAAAATCTTAGAGATCCTTTCTCTTGTTCTCTCATTTTAACCAGAACAACTAAATCCTTTAGTTCTTCATCATAACCCCAGAGCCTCGTGCATTCTCCTCTCTTTTCTCTCTACATATCCAGGTCGCACACCCCCTTGTGGGAATGGTCTCCTTCTTATATGCGTTCGTGTGTATTCTTGGATGCCTTTTTCCTCCCCATGAAGGTTATGGACATGTCCTCTTCCTTCTGTCAGAAGGAAATCGAGTCAATCTGGGCCTATAGGAAACTACACTCTGTGGTAATTCGGTATGACAGTATTCTATCTCCTCATCCAGACCCTCCATGCTTCCATTCATTGGGGTATTTGATTGTTCAACCATAAGTCCTTTTCTCATTAATTAATTTTTTCTTGGGATAAGGATGAGGATTATTATTTCAACAAAGATAATTTGGGTTCAATTTGACATTATGAACCCTCTCTAAAATTTCCTCACTCTTTCCTCTAGCGATATCATGGCCATTACTTCAAGGCTTCACCCCCACATTCAGTTATTGACAATCTAAACAATAACACATTTACATTTTTCACATGCCATAACATGGTGATCATAATTAATGATTAATTACAAGTTGGGGAAAGCAGGGGTATTATAATCCCCTCCCCCTTAAAAAGTGTTAGAGATAATGCCTAATTAATGCTACGTTCTAGAGTTTAGGGATTGGATTGGGTTTACTGGAGGATGTTGAGATTCTCTCAGCCTCTCCCTCCAAGAGTGGAATAAGTTGGATCTCACAACACTTATTTAAGTGTGATGTATCTCTGTGTAATGTGTGCAATATAATTTATCATTTTGTGTATCTCTCTGCAATATCTATGCTCTCCTAATTTCAAAATTGGTATCTGTTATAACCCTAAATTGCACCATACATGCCTACCTGGCATCAGGACAACTCATTGCCCTTCATTTCCAAAGCCTTGATGAATAAACTCTTGAAAATCCTCTTAAATCAATTAAAACACGCCCTAACCTACTACTGCACGCGTTGGAATGTTGGTAGGCCCACTACTGCACGCGTTGGAACGTTGGCTGGCCTACTACAGCCCGTGTTTACCTAACAAAGCACAAAAACAGGAAAGTTGCCGACGGGATGAAAAGCTTTGGGTCAGTTAACTGAAACTCCCAGCCATGCATGGCCGAGAGTTCATCCAAAACCCTAGCTCCTTCTAGCCTATAAAAGAAGGGGTAGGGGTACTATTTGGAGGAGGAAAAAGATAGCAAAGAAACTCTACCCAATTGCCGAATCCATTTTGTCCCAACCCTTTAGCCTTTCCTCAAGCCTAAGAAGAATTCAAGCAAAGCAGTTAGAGGACAAAGAAGAGGAGCCCAGGATCAGGATCGAGGAATAATGGCCGGTCTCTATCATTATTGTAAGTTGATTCATATTGAGATTAATAAAAGAATACTTTTCCCATCCCAATGCACGAGTGATATATATTTAATTTGATTTATGCTTAGTCTCTAACCCTTAGGTAGAAGAATAGCATGCATGTGTAGTGTTTTGTCTTGATTGTAGGATTGTCTTTGGAAGGAGCAGCGAGAGCAAGCGGATAAAGTGCAACGGAGGATCTACATCAAACATCGATAGAAAAAAGGTTAGTAGGTTTTTCCATGCTTGTGTGTAAAAAAGGGGTTTGAGTATTGGGGTGATAGGTTAAAAGTGTTTTCTTTAAGGTCATGATCTGCGTACAAGTTCAACCCTATCTTGTTAGTTCGTAGGGTATTATTTCCCAACAACAGTATCAGAGCCTGGTAACAAACATGTGAGTTGTTTGTGTGATCCATCCAGTTGTCATGGGAGCTGTTGTGCGTGATTTGCTGTGTAAAAGAGACCCTATGCAAAAATCGCCGAAGGAATTATTGGTAAAGAGAATCATGTGCGATGCCATCTACGAGATTTGAGAGGAGATATTCTGCTGTGCAAATTGCTGTGAAGAAGAGTTGACTACCATCTGAAAAGAGGACATGAGGAGTCCACGATAGACTTTGAGAAAACGGTTGTCATTGAGATAATTGCATCAAAGAGAGATTGCTACATTGGAGGCTGACATCGTGGAGAAGATTGTTAATCATGCATCATAGAAGCTGATATAGATGCTTGATATATGCATGAAAGATATTCTTTAGCTGACATCAAGGAAAATAATTTTCTTTACTCAGGGATCATATCTCCATGAAGACTTATGTAGGAGGCACTCAAGCTATTGATAAAAATTCGTCATTGTTGAGTTGAGACACAGTGTTCTGGTATCCCGATTTGTTGCACAGAGAAGGCTTCAGAGGTCCTTCATGAGTCAATCATTGTAAAGCTAAAGCGTAAATCTTCTGAAGAAATCTCTGCCCAAGATTCATAGTTGTCATTTTGTGAAAGGGATTGATGCTTATTTATCTTATGTTCAGAGAAAATTGCTCTATTGAAAAGTATTGAAGAAGGATGATGTTCGTCATCTACCAAGGAGAAAAGTGAGGAAAGGTTCCAGACCAATTAAAAAGCGGCTGAAGATTTACCTTATAGAGAATGAAAAACAAAATATTATGATTGGTTGGAAGCCACCATAGAAGGTCTACATGATTTTATATTGATATATATATTTATTTGTGTGTTTTGTTAGTGTGATTTAATAGTTTAGAGAGTTTGAGAGATTGTGAATTCAATGAATGTGCATTGAATATTGTACAAGATCTTGGAATTTGAATCATATTGAGTCTAGTCAACTCAATGTGTAAGAGAAAATATTGTTAGAATTGACTACTCTAACAAGTTACAGGTGCAAAATGAAGATCTAAGATGATGGATTCAAATCTTGTGTGTGGCGTGCTTAAATTTTTTATAGGTTTACGTGTTTATGTAAAAGAAAGTAGGAACTCTTGTATCTTGATATAAGATGGCAGCCCCAGTTTCAAGAACAATTGTTCTTATGATTGGAAGTCACCTTTTATAATTGATTTTTGAAGACATTACATACCTAGACTGCCTTTCTACAAACTGACGAGTAGCCGAAAGAGAAATATCTGATAGATGGAGGTATGTCCATAGGATGATTCATTACTTGATAGTTTTTCTCATGGAAGCCCCGGTGAGCCGAGTTTGTCAATATTGTCTATTGTGCAAGTGAAAGAATGATGATATGAAACATTTATACTTTAAATGAGTTGAAATGAAAGATAAAAGAAGAGGAAGAGAAAGAGGGAAATCCATAGGCATCAGAGTGGGTGTATGCGTTGATGAAGATCATGCCAGACAAAGTGTTGTAACCTTTTCTGTTATGTAATTTGTGAAGTTTTATAATGTAGGCATTAACGAGGGGTGTTAGAGATAATGCCTAATTAATTGTACATTCTAGAGTTTATGGATTGGATTGGGTTTGCTGGAGGATGTTGAGATATTTTCTCAACCTCTCCCTCCAAGAGTGGAATAAGTTGGATCTCACAACACCTATTTAAGTGTGATGTATCTATGTGTAATGCGTGCAATATAATTTATCATTTTGTGTATCTCTCTACAATATCTATGTTCTCCTAATTTCTAAATAAAAGGAACACCATCCTCGGTGTTCTTTCTCAGTAACACATGTCATGCCTTTGTCATTCAGCTACTTCAGAAATATTGATCCTCTTTCTTGGTCAGATCCTTTGCAAACCCTTGGCCTTCATCACTTGCCTTCAATAATTTTGGAGAACAAACATATTAATCAAAATTTCACGTGAAAACATCTTACTGTTGTGAAAAATTCAAGAGGAAATATTTCATAATCTAGCACAATACTTATCTATGCAATTCACGGATTTACATCCATATGGTTGTCTTGTTGTCTTAGCTCACTTTTTTTCCTTGACATACCCATTGTGTGCATGATCCCAATCAATAGTTTATAATAATTTTCAAAGTCTCGTCTTCCTTACGGTCACTCACCCTCCAGGCCTAGGCTCATGCATCCCCTTATTTTCTATACATTCCCTCAGGCGATCCATCTTTCCTTGCCAAGGATTTCTCACACAGGAAGAGTTATAAAGACTTCATTGATCCTTATAGTCGAGGCATCCCTCATACTTGTTCTGCTGAGGCATCCCTCTGGCTTGTGTTGCCACAACACAACATATTCTAGGGCAATCATGGCTTACCACAGGGTTCTCATGTCTCAAAAGTAGTCTTTTTCATGCTTTCCATCTTGAAATCCTTCATTTGTCCTCCCTAGATAGATATTTTTTCATCTCACCTGTATCACAGGTATACAATAATTATGAGATATTATCATCAATTTCAAATTCAAAATTTTCTTGCAAATCAATCACCCATAGTTTTCCAAATTCCACATTTATTTTCATATTTGTTCTGCACATGAACTAGATTCACAAGTATGGTAATTTCCTTCCCATAGCAATTTAGATCAGTAGACAGTTGGTCTTCCTTATGGGCTTACAACATTGCCATATCTAAGACTCTTTTCTTCATGCAATTTCAACATTCCTCAGCCAAACAAATTGTTAGTTTTCATGCACATTCTATTTTCAAAACTATGCATACTAACATTCCAAGTCATTTTCATCTATTCAAGGGTACAAAGAAAAATGAATTATCATTATTTACGTATGCATCCTTTTAACATACCAAATTTTCCAAATGCAACTCAAATATCAGTTGACTTTAATCAGTGTGCCAATATTCATGGCCACATCCATACCCAATGTACCCTTACATTGGGTTCAAGTTTTCCATACTTATGACAAGCACCTTTCCAAGGTGTGTTGGAGCTCAACCAACCTCTTCTCCATATGTTTAATCATTCTCATTCACTCTTATAGAAAGAATATGCTTTCCGCTACAGGATGATCACGATCCCAGATCAGCACATATGAAACTAAAATTTTCTCTTGAATGCACCCAAGCATCCTTCCTTCATTAGTAACCAGGGTGCCAACACTCATGGCCACCCAAAATTATCTTTTCTTTAACACATCTACAATTCAGGTAGAGTATTGGAAGGTCCTCCTTCCTCAATGGGAAATCCATTGTCTACCCTCTTATGGAAACATTGATTTCCTCAATGCATTACGTGCAATGTTCTAACTATGAGCGCCTTTATTCCTAATCTCCCTAGATTGGTCATTGTACCCATGATTATCCTTACTCATGCATTTTATTGCAAGGATTATAACTCATCCTTGACTGGTATAAACTTCTTCTCTCTATTATTCATATTCTTCCTTCCTGCTTGCGTAGCAATGACATACAATAGCCACTCAAAATTATTCGCATACCAGTAAGATAGTGGAATCTTTTCAGAAGGGGTTCTTACCAAATCCCTTCATACCCTATGCCATACAAGCATGAACTTTTATACCTATTCTGGCTGCTAGCACCCTTTTTCTGATTTTTGCCTCATTAGTAGTGCTTCATGGGGCGCCCAAAGTCCTCTCAACAATATTTCAACAAAGGCCTTCTCGCATTCATCCTCTTCTTTAGGTTTTCTACCATTGGTATCTGTCTTTCCCAACAATTTCAATTTATTTCTACACGACATACATCACAATTATATTAGTCATCATGTGAAATAAAAATGCATGTATCATAGCATTCCAATCAATAAAACATTTTTCAGATATGTCCTAGAATATCTTTATTCACTTCATCACATTATCCTTAATGTTTTCATGAGTGCAACACAAACAATTCTCACTTTTTTTTTTTGTAGTCATACAACCATCATCATTATGGTTTCAACACATTTACCTGCATCATTAAATCTGTCTCTCATACCAGAGAAATACAATAAACAACAAGAAAGGATTCAAGGAAATATTCCCTCGTCCAACTCCTACACAACACTAGACTTTTATTCTAGATGAGTTATTTCTTAGGGCCTCACTGCCTTTATTTAACACGGTTTAACCAATCCTATTCATTTAAATATGCTTATTTATTCATTTTCCATTTTTCTAGTTGTACTTGTTCCCACAACTTCTCTTCTAAGGATTACAACTCTGTTAAACAATTCAGAGCTTTTAGGGTGAGAAAAATGTTCCTCCTTTTCTCCTTCTTTTCTTATGCAATTTACTTCTTATTGTGATCTCCATGCTTTTTTCCTTGAGCAGTCTTAGTTAGGTTCACCTCAACCTTCTTGGTAAATCAACATGCTACCACAACAAACCTTTTTTTCACAATGAATTATGAACCTGTGCACTCTACACATTACCATTTAGTTATCAGAATATTCAACATTCATTTGTTAATTTTTCACTCATACATTTTGTTTTAGAATGTAATCCATGATATATATATATATATATATATGCCCAATTCTCATCGGTCATTAAGGTTGTGACTATGTTCTCCTGACAGAGTCTTCACACAGTTCCTCCACGGGAAACTCCTTCGGCATGCAACTTCCTTTTTGCATATCCATCACTATGTTTGATGACCTCAACCTTGATTTAGCTTCAGGTGTTTACCAAATATTCCATAAGTAATATAAACATGCATCTTTGTTATGCATCCAACTTATTTATCCACATATATTCCTTGTTTTTTTAACTTACATCCATGCTGTACTTAACCACATGCATAATCATAAGCCTATGTGTAGCTACCATAGGTATATTTCACAGCTCACATACATCTTTACTTTAAAATCATTCAACTCATGATTGTTCACAATCATTCTCATGCGATCCTCAAAGGCATAATCATGTTGCCTCTTATCATGACAATAGAGCATCCTTGCTCATTTACTCTTTCGTCTATTTATACTAGCCTTTCCTGAGGGAATGGAACACATTTCCCTCAAGATACCATTGAAAACAAATTTTTCATGACTCTTCAGAATGGAGTCAGCTATGCATCCATGGTATTCATTTAATATTGGCAAGTGCAATTCTTTCCTTACATTTAACTCCTTCAGGCAATCACATCATGCCTTTAGTATACATATACTCTTACATCATACATGTGCATCACTTGCAAATTTAATATCATCCATATCTATTTGGTCTTAATATTGGTCTTCATATCAAGAAACTTCATAATACATTAAATCCATGCACTCAAGAATATACACACATAGCCAAACATTCATCATGCAAGCTCATTGCTTGCACCTTTTCCATGTCATTCATACATATGGACATATCAGACTTCCAGATCCTCCTCCCAAGGATCTTGCTGCCATTATTATGACAAGTCTCATAGAGATACTCAACATTGAGCTTCCCTCTCCGTTGAGAGCTTACAATCATTCACATGATATCCACATGGAAAGTTTAACAAACATAGTCATAACTATGTCCCTCTTCCCATATGACAACAACCAACAAGAAAGTATTCTTGTCTATGGTATTATAAAATTATTCAACAACCTAGAAATATTATCTCGGCAACTCCAACGGTGTCCAAGGCAACAAGAGAACTTATCAAGCTTCTCTTTCATGCCTCAAACCATTTTTGGTTCACATACATTTTTATCAAGGCAATCATTTTCTAGATTCCCTCTCACTACTACTTGAGCATCCCTCTCACTACTACTTGAGCATACCGAGCCATACCTTATATGGGTGCCATCCACCTCTGGATGTCAACTTGACCCATTGGTCATCTAGAAGTGTCCCAACACTTCCTTTACCACATTCAGGATTAACATTTAATTAATATTTCTATTCAGCAACAACCAAGGACGAAGGTCACTCTCCTACTCCCACGGGAATTCTGGAAGATTAGTTTTCCATCCACCAAGCAAGGGAGGCTATGGTGATTTCTCACTCAATCACTCCATATTTCTGCAACTACATTTATTATCTTGATTACAAAAATGCTGCCCAACAATTCCCATACTCAGAAATAAATTAGTTTCTCAATTCCCTTTGGAACCAGAGAGTCGCACATACTCTCTCTTTTCATAAAATGGTCACCAAACCTATTCCTCTTGCATAAACAGACCCTTAATTTAATAGGGATACACACTCCCTTAACACAACCATGAGCTTTTGAACTTGCTCATGTCATTTCACTTCTTCCATGGGGTTCATTCTCAATCCTCATGACTTATTTTATTTTACAAAGAGGGATTACCCCATCAGGATGTTTTTCAGATATAATAGATCAAGTAGGTTGGTCTCACCTACTCCAATAAGGCATCTATACATGGAGGATTGTTCTCCCAATTAAAAATCCTTCATTTAATCAACACTTTTAATTAACGGAGGCTTCATAAGCACACTTTTTAGGCAATTCCTGCCACCTGTTCAGTCCATTTTCCTTTTGGACTCAAGTACTCCTTAAAACATGTTTATTCCATATGCATCTAAGTTTTATCATTAATGCCCCTCGACATAATCCCACTTTTGTAGGACCGGCTATCATTTCTACAAAATAAATGATAGGCTTCGTCTACCATAGTCTAGCGTGATTCAATCTCATTGGGTAAAATCCCAACTGAATTTTAATTTGCATCCTTCTCCTCAAGGAACTTATGCAGATAATTTCCATACGATAGTAATACTCTCAAGAGGCTCATCTTAGCCTTGGTAAACTAGTCTTATGACTGTTCTCATACCCATCCAGGCCTGTGTTTGAATCATACTCCACTAGATAGGGTAGGGTAGGGTGCCATCTCCCTTAAAGTTTTCTAAGAAAGAAAAAAAATATAATCACTTGACTCTTAGCCAAGAGTTGTTGCCCGCTCTGATACCACTTTGTAACACACCCAACCCCTTAAGTACCCTTTTAAGGAATGGGATATAATTTTTTTTCTTTCCTATAACTTCTCTGAGTTCCTCGAACAGAGGCACCGTTTCCTTCTGCTCTCTGAGAGCTTTCCAATGACTAGAAGCTCGTCCAAAACTGGGTTCTGTTTCGAGAGTTAAGGCCTTCTGAAGTTTTTGGGGTGTCATTGGCCAATGGCCACCACCTTCACTACGTGGCTTCACTTTCCTTGTACCATCCAACATGGCACTGTCGCAGCCCTAATCACCATCCTTTGGAAATGACATAGCCGTGGAAGAAGAGTTTACAGAGGAAAATCTCTGTCGAGTTGTCACAGGCTTATCTGCTCCCAGAACCTCAATGCTTCTTGTTTTTCCATTTTTACCTGACCATGCGACTGACATTGGAAACTAGTCCTCTAGGCTTTATACTTTCCATGCTCTTTTGTAAAGCGATGAATCTTCCTAGAGACCTGAAGCTCCAAAGCCTCTCTCTACTCCAAAATCTACGGTGGAGCTTTGTCCACCTTTGGATATAATGGTTAATATTTACCCACAATTAACCAATCGCTTGGACTTGACTAGAAGGGTGGGGACTAGGACGCATGCGAGCCCGTCCTATATGAGCTCGACACTACAACAGGGGAAAATTTGTCGCTTTGACACTTCAGCACTTTAACCATTTTTCTCTATTTTCAAATCCTCCAGAGTTCTGAACCCAGGAGTCTTGCCATGTGGCTCCAACCCTTCTACCCTTTTTGGACCTTGCATATTAGCTCTCCAAACACCCGAAGTTATGAAGCCCCAAAATCCCAGAGCAGGTCCCTCTTGCATATGTGGCGTTCTGCACAGGTGTCCCTACTACCATATGCCACCTGACAGATATGTGGCAATGATGCTAGGTTGACACGTGGTACCTGTTAGCAACATTTCTTGTCTTCAGTATCGGGATACATAGGTCTGCAGGTTGCCTGAGGAGTGCCCAAGTGCAGCACATGAAAGAAGTCCTTTGTAGACTTAAAATCAAGCGAGCGAGCAGTTCAACCTTCAGTGGATAGGTTTCAGCAACGGAGCAGAACAAAAATTGATGAGTAATTTCAAATTAACCGAGTTGCATCAAGTATAGCGCTAAAGTTTTAAAGAGGTCGACGGTTAGAATCCCTCGGGAGGCATTCAGAAAGTTACGAGGGCCATTGATCACAAGTAGTTCAAGCACAGTGTTGTTTCGCAAGCTCGGGGTTCGTGAGTTCGAAGGACGGGCCATATCCTTTTGATTGCGCGGGATTCCGAGTTGCGAAAAGGTGCCTGAAGGGGGTCAACTTTTTCTGACCATCACGTCTCGGGACTTCGCGAGGGGAGAGCACCTGAGTTCGATACCCCAGTACGCGAAGCCGCGAGTTGTGAGAGGTGGTAGTGCCCGGGCTCTAGCCGATTGTTACATGCAGAGAGCGCCGACTAGAAAGGGGGCTCGACCCGTATCACCATCTCGGCGATTGAAATTTTAGAAAGGGGAGCCGAGGGTCTTTGACCCATGAACTCGTGAATTGCGAAAGGGAAAAGAACTTTTAAAGTTGGGGCCCGCAGTATCAAAGGGGGTAATCTTGGCCGTCCATTTGAAATGGACACCTGGCGCATGATTAAGCTTCTCGCCTTCTCGCCCATCGCGATTTCGAAGCTCAAAGAACAGTTCCATTATGTCCCGATACACGAAGTCATGAGAGCATTCAGGACCTGGGGCCCACTGCAGTGTCGGATGAGTTTAGAACCATCGGATTTGAAGGATGCTTGGCACCAGATCGAGCCGCCTCGGCATATCGCTCATTGCGATTCCGAGGAGCTAGGAGCATCGCTTACATACTCGCAAACACCAAAAAGCGCTATGGGAATAGGCACGTAGTCACAGTTCGTGGGCACTTGGAAAAGGAGGGAGCCGCGTAAAGGAGGCCGAAGCACCGAATTCAGTTACAGAGGGGACCGTCACTCCAAGCGCCACTAGATCCTATCTCCATGTTGTTTCTTGTCTAGAGTAAATGACGATAGGAGCGGGTGGTTGAAACCTCCTTTCATTCATTAAGTGAGGGGATGGAGGGTCTGGCAAGCCGTCCACCCAAAGAAGTCCCGTGTGTCGATTTTCTCAAAGGCGCCATGCCGAAGTCTTCAACTCAACATAGAAGTCTGCGAACGCTAGCCCAACACTTAATGACTCAGCTACCCTCTTTGCAGGGGCCATGCGTAGTTAATATGGTGTTCAGGGTAAGATATTAGTACGAGTTTGACTGAAGGGACATCAAGATGTGAGTCACTCGGGACGCCTTTGTTAGGAGAATTTTCCTGAGTATATAGGCTCGGTTTTTGTATTTTGTAAGCATCGATGGTAGAGCGCAGCTCCCGATTGTAAAGTTTTAACAAATATCTTAGCTCTGGTTATGCATCTGCATGTAAGATTTCTTGTTTAATCATAGACAATCTCTCTTTTCCCGTCTAAGTTTTCATCTTACACTAAGAGAGTTCACGACCAACTGATTCGCACGAATTGTGGCATTCATGTTATGATAAAGGATTTATTGTGGCATTATTGTTCTCTCTGTTTTCTGCA
Source organism: Picea glauca (assembly GCA_000966675.3). Lineage (NCBI taxonomy): Eukaryota > Viridiplantae > Streptophyta > Pinopsida > Pinales > Pinaceae > Picea > Picea glauca. The sequence continues at coordinate 43,172 of JZKD02S1934784.1, forward strand.
TTTGAGTGTAAGAAGATCTTGCGTTTAGATGTTTTCTTCCACAGTCTGTTAAGAACCTGATGTTCATAACAGGCCTTTGCATCTCTCTGATACAAGTCTTCCCCCTACTCGCCCTTACTACAACTCATTGTCTGAAGTTATCTAAGACCTCACTTGCCCATGCATGCCTAGCCTAGTTTCGGAGTTGGAACCACATCGTTTGAGTTAATCTCCATTTGATCACCCCATTAAACAAATCGTGACATTAAACTGATGGGTGTCGGGCTCTGCTCCTGCAAGAAATCCAGGGGTGACTTCCGACGCTAACAGTACCCATATCTCCAACTCTATACTATATACGATAAATCAGTAGGACACGTGGCTTATCCATGTGCTGACATGTGATGGCTATATCACATGGTCATATTCCACCATGTACTTTTTCCTCATCATCTGTTGACATCACTTTGGCCTTCGGAACTTTGGGGAAACTCCACACCTTGCATCCTGAATCACCCGAAGTGGGGTTTAGCTAGAGAGTTGAATAATGATCAGACGACCCATAATCTTCCTTGGTTTGATCCAACCAAAGACATTTGGTGGAAGATAAGAGTGACATGTGGCCCAATCAACTGGTGACACATGTCAAGGTCTATTTGACACTTAAGGTCTGTGAAAGTCACGAATCAAGGTGACATGTGGCACACCTACTATGGGTCCACGTCACCCTAGGTGACATCATCATGCCATGTCACTCTAGTCTTCGACACTCTGGTGATATTCTCATTCACCAACATGTCAAACTTCCTGAACTAGGACTTCACCAGAGTACTTTATTCTACCCTTTCACTAGGCTCGATCTAACGGTCGAGAAGGGTCCTGAAGGATCCTTAGATCCACGATCCACGTTACTTCGCGAGTTCTACGTTCAGAGGTTTTGACTGTTTAACACCCTTTTTCACCCAGAGTAGGTCAATGTTGAATGACCATGACATAGATCCAATGGTTAGGGGAGATATCAAATAGCCTCAGATCTACAACTTGCGTTACTTCATGACCGAGAAGTGGATCAGAGTTTAACAAGGGGATGAATCCCATGATATCAGGTAAATGACCACCAAATTTCACTCAAACCTCAAGTTACCATTCTGACAGGTCACGTTCGATGCATTTGGACGTTGCAATGTTCATTCACTCTGGATCTCTGGACTCCCAGAGTCCCAAATAACTTAGCTCCTTTTTTAGTGTAGCGAAGGGTTCCATGGACCTAGTCCTATGGAACTTTATCAAGATCCAAAGGCTACACTCATAACTCTTAGCCAAGATTTGGTTAAGGCCATGGGCATGAGCCCGTGGTCTCTTGGATGACTGGTTTGAAGGAAGCGCCTTCCATTCATAGAAATTAAGTCCTAAAACATGGAAAGGTATTTTTGAGGGATCAATAGGACTGGAGCATTCCGACGAAGTCTGCCCCGACTATTAAATTACAAAACTAATCCTTGGGAAAATTCCCTTAAGGATTTTCCAACCAACACAAAAACCATAATCTTATTCCTAATTTAATTTGAAGACCCATGTATAATAGTTATCTTGTTGCTAAGCAGAGGCAAACATAAACCATTCAAATGCAGGAGTTCACAGAAGAACAATAAGCATTACTAATATTAATCTTGCAATGCAATTTTTAGTCATAGAAACAGACATACAACAAATCATTTAAATTCTAGTACACAGGGTATAGGAAATACTTATCTATTATAGTCGATCACCAACCAAATGACCGTGGGTGTTCACTTTTCCACCCAACCGTAGTCTTAGAGGCATTCATTCTTAGCGGCTCTAGCCACCCCCATGTCAAGCCATGATATCACTAGGGATTTTTTGCGGTTTATCATAGATTCTTTCTCTGTCACAACCTTTGCGAGGTTTATCAGATGCTCCCTCAGCATCAAGATCATGACCTTCTAGTCAGGTCACGTTTTCTGCAAACTCTTATAGATCCTTTCTATTGTTTTCTCCTTTTAACAAGAACAACTAAATCATTTAGTTCTTCATCAGAACCCTAGAGCCTTGTGCATTCTCCTTTCTTTTCTCTCTGCATATTCAGGTCACACACCCCCTTGTGGGCATGGTCTCCTTCTTGTCTACTTTTGTGTGTATTCTTGCACACCTTTTTATCCCCAGGAAGGTTCTGGACCTTTCCTCTTCCTTCTGTCAGAAGAAACTTGGGTAAATCTGGGTGTTGGCCTTGGTTATGGAAGCAAGGGAAGATTAAGGCAGAAAAGGCAAAATGCGAACTGCACAGAAGACATAGTGACTATTATTTGGTCAACGTGAGAAAAAGAGAAGAAAAGACAGAGCGAAGTAAGAGAAAGCAAGCTGTTGGACGAGGAGATCGAGGATGACAAATCAGCAAGGAAGATAGATCATGGACAACTCAACAAGCGGAAAAATCCACCATTGGATGCTTTGGAGCACTAAGCGAGAAGGAAGGAAATACAGGCTGGCGAGGCCCTGAAAATGTGGGTCAAGTTGACCTAGGGTTTTAGACACCTAGAGTTTTGGTATCTAGGGTTTTGACACCTAGGTCTCAGCCTAAGGCTGTCGGTGAGCTATTGTAATGTATAAATAAGAACCTAGATGAGGGAAGAGGGTTCGTTCTAGTTTTATTGTTGGCATGAGTGATTATTGTTGTGAGTGAGAGAAGAGCTAAGTGTAAGATCCTTCTGGTATTGTAAGATCTTCAATTGGTTGTAGAGATCAGACCTGTTGCTGGGTGCACAGGAAGGGGAGAGACAGAGAGAAGAAGAAAGAAGATCTTCTAGCTGAGAGTGCAGGAAAGAACTGTATGCTTCAGATTAATATATTATAAAGCACAGTTCTGTGGACGTAGCCCTAGAGAGAGGGTGAACCACATATATCTTGTGTTGTGTGTGATTTATGCTCTGTTCTTTGTCATTTGATATACTACTATTGCATTACTGTGTTAGATCTAAAAGATAGTTGTGTAGAGTAGATCTAAGATGGTAAGTGATATATGAATGATGTGTTGTTCTTGTATTCAATCCACTTGATATTTCCTTTGGTTGTATACATCTTTGTCCTGCAACCCCCCCATAGCTTCTTTGGGTGAGACTGCATCTGCCTCGTAGGTGTTGCTAAAAGGGCCAGTAGTTAGGGCTTGTTGGTGTGCTCTTGGAGCTGAACCCTGCGTCTGCCCCTGTGCCAACAAATGGTTCTGTTGCTGGGATAAGAATCTTCTTGAGGGAATGTCCAGGTGGTTTCCATAAAAGAAAAAGATTCAGAAGTGGATAGAAGATCAAGAAAAGGACTTCGTTGAAGCCCAGAATAAGAACCCTAATGATCCGGATTTTATGAGCAGAACGAAATGAATACAGATTATTAATAGGTGCTTAACACAAAAATAACAGAGATACAGTAAAACTGGTTTTCTATTAAATAATGAAATAAGCTG
>JZKD02S1934795.1:54248-69832 GCA_000966675.3 Picea glauca
ATTTCGTATATCATTTCTGTGTATTGTGAAGATTATGCTAGATATTTTACTGTTATTCTGTCATTTCTAGCATTTTGTTTTTGTTCTGCATATTTTATATATCTGGTATCTTGCAGTATTGGAATTCAGGAACCTGATGATCTCATTTGCTTGTGTTGTCATGTCTCCCAATTCCACTCTGGTTTTCTCAACAGCCTGTTTGCTCCTCTGGAGCAACTCATTCTGTTCAAACATGATTTGGATCATGGGACATATCTCATTTATGGACTTGGTGATGTCTGTCCATACATTCTCTTTGACCTCAGCCAAAGTCTTCCCTGCCATTGTTTGCTTTTGGAGCTGCTGTAACTCTTTCTTGAGATGCTCAGTTACCTACTTTTCTTTGGATAGGCTTGTCTGGAAAGAATTTCTGAGCTCTTGGAGGTTCTCAACTTCTTTCTTAAGTCTACTGATTTCTGTCTCTTGCAGGTTCATCTTCTCCATGGATTTGGCAAGGTCTGTTGTCCCTTCTGGTAGTGTCACTAGTGTTGCAGATGGGATTGTTGTCACTGTTGCTATGCTTGTCCCTGAGATTGGGATAGCAGTCAATGGAATGACTTCCACAGATTTCAGTTGCTCTCTCCATCTCAGCCTCCATCTCTTTGAGCTGAGCATTCTGCTCCATGAGCAACTTGAGCATTTCGTATTTGTCGCCTTCTCTTCAGTTGTTTCCTCAAAGAGGTGATGTCTTCATTTTTCTTCTTTATCATCTCTTCTGCCTCTTTGATGTTTGCAGGATCATAGCCGATCTTGAGGACCAGCTCCTCCAATGTCTTGATTCTGTTGTCTTTTGCGAAAGATGATATTTTCTCTAGCTTGAGTTGTGTCTAAGCATTGTTCAATGATACCTAAAATTTTTCTACAGAAGCTAAGGCGTGTGCCAATGTATGAAATACCATCTCTCCTGTCTATTTGTGCAGATCCATCTAATCTGCTGGATGCACATCCTTTTCCTGGAATTCGAAGGTGGCCCTCTTATAGTCTGAGATCACCTTGGGATCTAGTACCTGGGCCTGGAGGTAGGCCATGTGCATTCTTCCCTTTTCTGTGTCAAATGCAGACAACAGCCTGTGTTGTGCAGTTGACGACTGCTTCTAAAACTGGGCGTAAGTACTGCTGGTGAGGGTCTGGTTCTTTTTCTTGATCAATTTGTACTTCTCGAAAATGCCCAACTTGGGCCCAGTCTTTCTTGGCTAAGTATCCAGGGGAGAATCTGTGGATTTCTTCGGTATTTCTATTGTGATTGACTTATGTTGGCTTGAACCAAAAGGTGGAATGATAGGCTTGACCCCTATGGTAGGTGGGACCTCTATTTCTCCAGTGGTTGTCTTGGGCCTCTTTGTGTGCAACTGGAACTCTTCTGATGACACCTCCATTATCGACGGAGACGAATCTTGTCGAGGCCTCTTTTCCTTAGGGACCTGAGGTGTGGTCGTTGGTGGCACAGTGGTCGGGGGAACCTGCTGTTCCACTTCGATCAAAGTGTCAGGCACCCACACCGTCTGATTTGCAAACTTTTTGATCTCAGGCTTAGACTCATGCACATACGAGATGTTTTTATTTTTCACCCTCATTTATGAAATGATCCTGCATGGATCATAGTGCCATGGGAAATTTAAGAAAAACTTCATCTCTCTCAGCATCTGGTCCACTTCTTCTCCGGCGCCATGACTGTTGCAGATGAAAGAGCCTATCTGCCCCTTGATGCGTAGCTGCTGCTTTTTCTTCAATGAGACGAAATGAATGTCGTCTGAATTCACGATCTGTCTAATATACTCTAATGCAAAGATTCTTACCGACACGTACTTTGGCAGCTTGTAGGGTGCCAATTCACACCCGAAAAATCTGATCTCAGTGTGTTTTTTATATAGGTACCAGTCTCCTGTCTTTGCATTGTCCGAAAGTTGTATCATTCTCTGGACCTCATTATTTATTCATGGCTCAGGCCTGCCGCTCAACATGCTTACCATCGGGTGATAGAAAAGATCAATGAAAACCTTGAAGCTATACTCTGTGGAGTTATGCTTCAGAAGAGAAGTCCATGCTGTGACTAGCTGGGGCCTTCCGTCTGCGTCCATCTTCCGCATGGAGAAACTGAATTTATCTGCTTGAAAGTAGACGAACATGTATGCTAGTATAGAAGAATATATGAACATGCCCTCTGTGCCAAAATTCACAAATTGTTCGTGAATATTGTCGGCCAAGAAGGTGTTGTAATTGAACTACGTTGTGGGCTTTTCATCATTTGAGAAAATGGATAGAAAACCGAGGATGGGCTCATCTACCCATTGGTCAGAATAGTAACCTAGCAGGGCACAAAGGGAGGAAATGATTTGGTTTCCCATGGTGGAGAACATGGATGACGGGTAAGGGGGATTTGTGGAAGGGAATTGAGCGGAAGTGGGGAGGAAAAGCTCGAATATTTGAGCTCTTTGGGGAAAGGTCATTTTCTGATATAACTTAGTGAGGATTTATAAATTGAAAGGGGACACAGATTTAGCAAGGGGAATTTGCATCATCTGGTTTATGTCTTCGAGAGTGATGAAAAACAGGGTGTCTTCGGATGAGGATACGATGGCTCACTGTTAGGGAATATAGTGGGCTTGGCATTTCAGCGTGAATTTAGGGAAATGGTGGATCTGGGGAAAAAGGTAAAGGGGAAAATTGGACTCCCAGAGTCCAATTTCATTGCTCTGGTCCAGGAACACTTCTCAGAGCCATGACTAGAGATCTGAAAAATCAAAGTCGCAAATGGTATTTGCGATTAGTCGGTCTTTGTCAACCAATGGGATTTTGTCCAAGTCGACAGGAGGTGAGAGAAAAGGATTCTCCTCTCCTTCTGTCTGTCTTGGCTTTGGCGCCATATCTTGTAACAGTACCTGCAAATAAAATTGGGTTAGTGGGGTCGAATGACAGTGGATGAAGGTGACAGAAAAACAATGGAGGCGTAAGAGGTAAAAATTCTGGTGCGATGAACGAATAGTGAATGAAGGAGGAAAACGGTAGTTTTATTTAAAACTGGGGTCGATTAGGCATGGGAGACAAGTCAGCAGGATAACGGGTATGTTATCCTATAATAAATGAACAACGGGCCACTTGGGGGTGAGATGGCAAGTGACGGTGACACAAAAATATGGACAGGTGACATGGAGGCCAGGGATTGGTGGTAAAAGTCGCAATAAGGGGCTGATCATGAGTGAAAGGGGTGAGGGACTGACAGCAGTTAAGGGATGGGACACAACTCGGGAGCAAGTGGAACAAGTGGGAGATGACATCCCTGAGTGAAAGTGGTTGTCAGATGGAATATGATGAAAAGACTTCAGGACCAATAGATTTGTGCCACCTATGACAAGGGGCCCGTCGGAGAGAAAATCCATTCCGGACCCCCTCCTTTGGTTAAAAGCAGAACATCAAGGGGGGTCCGAAATCCATTGTAAACCATTGATCTGTGTGCCAGTTTTCTGGCCACAGATCTTAGCGCATCCTTTATTACTCATTCCAGACCCCCCCCCTCCATTAAAGGCAGAACGGATGGGGGGGGTCCAGAATCAAATTTTGGTCGTGGATTAATGCACTCGTTCCTGGACCATCCAGATCTACACGATCCTTATTACCGATTCCGAACCCCCCCCCCTTTGGTTAAATGCAGAACAATAGGGGGGGTCCGAAATTTTCTGTGCACTGTAGATCTGGGTGCCCCAATCTGGACCGCTGATAAGTGTAGGAAATATAAATCAGGAGTGGAAAAATATGTGTCCGGAAAACTTAGGACAAGTGCAACTTATGGGGTTTTTTTTCCAAACTTTTCACATAGATACCACCAAGGGACTTTGAACAAACTATCCTTTAGGTACTTGAGACATGGTGATACCTCTTTCATCAGGCTGGTTTTATTGGGGTGAAACAAATGAAGCAAAAGAAACTAACCTACATGCTAACCAATCTTCCTAGGACAATTAACCCAGATTAAACTGTTGGGTTAAGAAATTACTCTACCTAAGGGCTATCTGACTAGGATTAGACAGTCTGGTCAAATTTATTCACTAATCTAACCTAAGGGCTATCTGACCAGGATTAGACAGTCTGGTTAGATGTATTCACTACCCTATCAACATTAAATTTAAAAAGAACTTGGCCATGCTTGAAAGGTATGGCCAAGTTACTATTATTGCATGGGACTTTCATTTCGATTCTTTTATGCCCTCTTTTTCTTTTTTCATTTTTCTTTTCTTTTCTTTTTCCTTTTTCTTTTTTCTTTTTTCTTTTCTCTTTTTTCTTTTCTTTTTATTTTTCTTTTTCCTCAAATTATTTGCAGAATGAAAAATCATTTCTCAACAAAAACACTAGAAATAGATAATATCTCAGTCACCAGTTGATTCCCATAATTTATGGGGTGATAACAGTGGCTCCACCTGGGGATGGTACTTTTCTTTGTGAAGTGCCAAGAATCCTAGTTCCCGTCGTTCTGAAATTTTCTGCCTAGCAGCCTTCGTTCATTTTACTCTCAACAAAAATGTGAAAAATAGTGATCAACATCTTAGGGCCTTCTCTTCGGGCTTCAAATGAATAACTAATGTTCTTCACTCAGAAAATGCAAGTGAAAACTGAAAATTTAAAATGGTATTTACAATGGAGAGTGGCCATCCGAATCCTCTACTGAGGTGGGACATAATTTTTCAGCATTCTGCCATTCACAGGTGCTCCTGGTAGATCTGACCCATCAACGTTATTTAACAAGAAAACATTATCTCCCTTGAAATCCTGGATCATGTACGAACCAATCCATAGATTATCAAATTTTCCATGCTTTCCCTTGTCTTCTTTTCTGGCATCCCATTTCAGTACCAAATCTCCTAACTCGAAATTATCTTCCTTGGTTCGCTTGTCAAAGATTTTCTTGATGCTTCCTTGGACTACCTCAGTCTTGTTGAAAAATTATTCTCTGGTCTGCTGCAAATGGATCATCCGGTTGATCCTTCTTTGTGAATCATTTGGCTCAGCTTATACCTCTTGAAGTAGCTTCATGACAGGAACTCCTAAAGAAATGGGGAAAACTGCCTCTGTACCATAGACCAGTTGGTATGGTGACATACCAATTGACCTTTTGGTGGTCAACCTGTCTTCCCATAAAGAAAACACCAACTTGTTGTGCCATGATTTCTTGTTTTCCTGCAATGTTTTCTTGATGATATTTACCAAAGTTTTGTTAGAAGATTCTGCTAACCCATTACCCTGAGGGTAGTAGGCTATGGAATGCCCCAAAACAATGTGATACTGGTTGTAGAAAACTACGAGTTTCTTCAACCAGAAGGAAGTTGCATTGTCAGTTATAATCTTTCTCGGACAACCAAAACAAGAAAAAATATTATTTTCAATAAATTTGATAATTACAGAGTCAGTGGCTTGCTTCCTTGGTACTGCCTCGATCCATTTTGTAAAATAGTCAGTGGCAGTGAGAATCCACCTGTGTTGGCCTGACGACGGGGGGTGTATCTCTCCAATGAAATCAAGTCCCCATTGTTGGAAAGGGGCCTCAACTGAGATTGGTTTCATAGGTAGAGGGAGAAGTTTTCTTTTTCCTTCAAACAGTTAACACTGGTGACAGGCTGTTACCTTCTGATGCACATCAGCGAACAGGGTGGGCCAATAGAATCTAGCTTTGAGAATTTTGTTGGATGTAACCTTCCAGTTCAAATGTCCACCACATTCTCCTGCATGAAACTCCTGCAACACTTTATCAGCTTCATCTTTTAATAAACAATTCAAGAAAATGCCTGCAGGATCTTTCCAATACAAATTTCCTTCTAGAATACAGAACTTCAAAGCTTTCAACTTAAAAAATCTAGCTTTAGTTTTAGTCAAACCAGGGGGAGCTTGTAAATTTTTCAAAACGAAAATAAGGTCTGCGTACCATGGAGAKTTTAGAAATACCTCTCTCACRTTTGGAGTCRCCATCTCGCCCTGTTCATCTGCTACATCTAGAAAATTTATGTCAAGAGCATGAAAGTTARATTCARCCATTAATTTAGCAAGGCCTTGACCTTTAWTTAGTTTCGTGGGCTTGATCTCTAAATCGTATTCTAAAATGGCAGCAATCYATTTGCCCCTTCTTCCATCAGGGCTGTCCTRTGTCAAAATGTCTTTTACCACAGCATTCGGAACATATGYTATGGTGTGTGAATGAAGAATGTAAACTCTAAAGTCTTTTAAGGMTTTTACCAAAGMAAAAGMTTGCTTCTCCATGACCTTGTAATTCAKAGCWGCATCTCTTAATGCTTTTCTAAAWAAAGMTATGGGTTTTTCATACCCTTCGTTGTTCTTTTKTAATAATACCGCTGCTATAGTATGTTCGTAAGMAAAAGAAAAAAGATAAAAATTCTTAGTAAAATCAGGGYTGATTAAGACAGGGGCCTCTATGAGAGCCTGTTTGACTTGTTCAAAGGACTRTCTGGACTCARCATCCCACTTTATTTTTACATCTTTTTTGAGCATGTTGGTAATGTTCCTAAGTAGCTYRGCCAGATTGGGAATGAATCTTCGTAGAAAGTTAATTTKCCCGATAAAAGACTGTAGTTCTTTGAGATTTCTTGGGTGTTCTACTTTTAGTATGGCCTCGATTYTGMTGGGGTCTATTTTGATTCCTTCCTTTGAGATGATATGTCCCAGTAGTTTTCCTTCTTCTAACCCAAAAAKAMACTTCTTAGGATTTAAAGAAATCCCAAACCTTCTACATTTCTYGAAAAMTYGTCTAAGGTGTCGCAGGTGTTCATCATCAGATTGGGAAAACACAGYCACATCATCTAGATAAAYGACAATAAACTTACCTGATTCTTCCACGAAGGAGATATCCATTKCCCTCTGGAATGTGGCTCCTGYGTTCATCAGACCAAAAGGCATCTTCACATACATGAAAGTGCCCCATGGTGTGGTGAAAGYGGTTTTTTCTTGGTTGTCYAGGTGAACTAGGACTTGGTTGTAGCCCGAGAAACCATCCAACARAGATATCYGACTGGACCCAACAACCCTTTGCAGGATGTGGTCCATCTTCRACAAAGGGTAGTTATCCTTCAGAGAYGCTTTGTTCAGATTTTGGAAATCTATGCAGAGTCTGATTTCCCAGGTTTTCTTTCGTGTAGGGACCARATTAGAGACCCACTTGGAGAAACGCAATGGAACKATTATCTTGGCRTCGTACATTTTCTTGATTTATTTTTCTATCAAAGGGAGCAACTTGGGATTTATCCTCCTAAGCTTCTGCCTAAAAGGTTTTTGGTCTTCCTTTATTGGGATCCTGTGTTGTATGATGCTGGTATCATAGGCTTTCAAATCTTCATAGCCCCAGGCAAAAACATATGAATGTTCTTTGAACAGCTCAATGTATTTGAGCTTTTGTTTTGGGGGTAACGATTTGGACAGCTTGACCATCCTAGGTTTCTCTTCAGTCCCTATATTACAATCTTCTACCTCTTGTCCATGGGCTTCTATTTTCGGTTTCTTAGCTACATTGTCACTGTTAAACAAGTCTTCTAAAGGAACAATACCTCTAGGAAAAATATTTCTTTTCAACTGTAAAACGTCAGCATCTGATTCATCATCGCCTAATTCTTCTGACTCTACTGTATTTACACTATCAATTTCAAAATCCAAACTATTTACATTTTCATATTCATTATCTAAATCTATATTAGTACATTCAAAATCGTTCTTGCATTGTAGAAAGTCTTCTATCTGATCATCATTTCCAAACACCTGCTAGTACCTGATATTGTCGAGAACAGTCGGTCTGCATTTCACCTCAACAGTATATGGGCGAGTTGGGTGGAAAGGAATCTTACAGGTGGCTGCTGATGTAGCCAATCCGTCTGCCAGAATGTTCTGTCCTCTCAGCATTACCTGCAAGTCAACTTCATTAAAACACCTTAAAGCATCAAGGACAATGTTCCTATAAGCTCTAAGATGTGGGTGTTTCGCAGCGTACTCACCTTTAACTTGCTTGATTATTAACTCAGAGTCACCTCTTACCATTATTTGCTTTGCACCAAATTTTTTCAAAAGCTTCAGGTCGAGCATCAAAGCTTCATACTCAGTGATATTGTTAGTACATTGAAAATTTAGTTTGTAAGAATGATTTTCTGAATACCTTTTTCTATGATTATGCAGCCAGACTCCTGCTCCTGCTCCTTCTTTACTCACTGCTCCATCAAAATCCATGCTCCAGAAATCAACGGGTAATTCTTCAGTTATCACGTTCTTCATATTTGCTACCTCAATGCTTTCTGGGCCTTCATCTTGACTAGATATGTCTTCCATCAGCTGAGTATCTTTCTCCTCCATGTCACCATCAGTGTACAAGATGAACGAATCTAAATCGGAATGTGTAGAGTAGAGGGGATAATTGTGAGGTTTCTCTTGGCTACTGACCATGTACTTCATCAATGTTTCTCTGTATAGCCTCCTCTGTTTCCCAAACACAAGGATAGTAGCATAAGACATATCCAGCTACAGGGTTCCTTTCAGCTTAGCTCCCCAAGACCAGGATAGCAACATTCCATACTTTGGAGGTATGTATGCAACCACCACATCCATTCCCATGCTCTTCGCAGGAATATGAACCAAGGTGATGCATAAGTCTTTAAGGAAACCAATACATTTAACTTTGTTGGAGTCAAATGAGTGTAAATCCTTGTATGGTTTGGTGACCTCCAGTCCCAGTTTTTCCATTACTGCTTTAGGCATCAGATTGTGAGATGCACCAGAATCCAACATAGTGTTGTGCAAGATTAAGTCATGTATGTTCAGAATGATGTAGAAAGGAGAAACCTCACCAGTATCATCCTGACCATCTACTTCAGGTCCGAAAAGAAGTTCAGGTCTATCATCAGTGAGGTTCACAGTGTCCGAATGACTAGTTGATCCAATGGTTAAGGCTTTCATGCCTATGTTAGGTTCAATGGCTAGTGATTTAATCACATGTGAACGATACCTGCCACTGTTCATCAACTCTGTAAGTGGGATGGGAATTTTTATTTTTGCCAATTCCCCTTCAAGGCTAAAGGGTGTAGGAGTCCTACCTTGGCTCATCAGTTCTGGTTTGTCCACCATACTCTTTTGCTCATAAGTACTAGGTAGGTTAACAGGTGAAAATTCAGGCTGTGATGGTCTTTTCAGAATGGTGATATTTTTCTTCATGGGAGGGTCGACCTTACTCTTCTCAGGAATCTTTTTGGTAGCAGTCTTCTCAGCAACAGTCTTCTCAGAAGTCTTCTCGGCAGATGGCTCAGGGGTATTCTTGGTTTCAACTACCTTCTTTGTTTCAGTCGCCTTTTTTGGAGAATTCCCTTCATTCTTCTTACTCCGCAGATTGTACTGACGGTGTACTTCCAGGATAGCATTTTCAAAGGCTTCTTGTTCCGCATCTTCAGCTTCTTTGCTTACCTTTGTTTGATTTAGAAGAAAAATTTCCTGCTCTTCTTGAGTAAGGAAAATAGCCTCGTTGTCATGAATGCCCATGAGGTTGATATGAGTGTCCTCCAATTCCTCAATTACTTCCCCCCCTTCATCAGCATAGTTTTCTTGCAGGGGAGGTCTGATCTGCTGATTTGGGCCCCTCTGCTCTCTTTGATCTCTAGGGTCTCTCTATCTGATTTGAGGAGGGCTTCTCCTGAAGTTGGGATTCCGATCCTGAGGAATAGGTGCATTGTCTCTGGGAAGATTTATGTCTGACACAGTGATTCTTTCCATCATTAGTTCCACTGCTCTAGTCAAAGAATCTAATTTGGAATTTGTGGTCGAAGTGGAAGGTTCTTCTTTGATCATGACTCTCCTTTCTGACCTTTGACATGCCCTTTTTGCCAACAGATTAGCCTCCACACTGATAACACTTTTCTTCATGTCTGCTAAGGTGGTAGAGTTTCTTTCTCTTAATTGGTATGACATGTCAGCATCAAATCCATCAGGAAATTTAACAATGCCAGCCCCTGTGGAGGTTTAATTTCAGCTGGAATGGCATTGTACAAGTTATTAAAATGGGTGCAGTAATCCTGTACTGACTCACCTTGATTTCTTCTTATAGTCTCGTATTCTGACAGTATCTGGAGAGGGTTTTTCTTTATCTCCCATCTGTCAAGAAATTTTTTTTGGAATGAAACAAGGTCAGGGATTGAGGCAGCGGGTAAAGCTTTGAACCATTTCTTGACGTCTCCTATCAAACTTTGGGTGAACAATCTCATTTGAACGTCGACTTCGTCAACTTCTTACAAATCGAAGTAGTCATTCATTTTGTGAACATGTTGTTGGGAATTTACAGGTCCGGTTGCATCATACTATGGAAGTCTTGTTTGTTAGTCTTGGGGCATGGCATACAACGACACAACCAACACCAGAGGGGCATATCGAGTGGCCATGATGAGTGGAGGAGGTGGGACGACAACGTGGATGGTCGGTGAGGTAGAAACTAAAGACGATGATGAGGACGAGGAGGGGCTGGATAGTACTGAGAGAGTGATCTGAGGTTTAGTCGTGGGAGATAGAACTTCGGGATTCGATGTTGAAACATAGTTGGATCCAAGATGATTTCAGTCACAAAACTATCAAATTGGGTTCTAACCAAACTTCGTTGTGGAAAAGTATCGAGATCAAAGTTTTGAGAGGCAACCGGTTTCTCTGAAAATGAAAAAGACTTATGAAGGGGAATATGACTCACTGAACTGGCAGCTAAGGTCTTTCTCCTGAGCAAATTTTCGGGGTTATCTATCGTTGTCAAGGGTTTTGGGTCTAGGTGAGATCGAGTGTGAACTTTCTTGGGAGCCATAACTCTTTTTTGTTTATATATATATATATATATATATATATATATATATATATATATATATATTAAATTTTGTGAGTCTGAAAATAATATATACAGAGTTAATCAACCTCTAAACATTACTTTCTTCTCAAATTGGGACTTTATTTTTAGGGGAAAGAAAAGATGAAATTATCATTTTTTTAGTTCGTCCCCAGTGGAGTCGCCATTATGTTAGCACTTGGTAAATTTCCTAGAGGTTGAAAAATAAGAAATCTACAAAGGTAACTTTATCCAACCACTTTTAAAGCTGGGATCTAGCCCTTCCAACTTCAGAGAGGGATCTCTCTATATGATTTATCTTTGTTTTTAATTCAGATATCAGGCTAGGTAAATAAAACTGTAGGTTTTGTTGTCAAAGTGTTTTTGAATAGGCTGATGCAGCCTACACATCCATTGGGCTATGGGGTCTGTATTTAATTAAATATTAGATACAACCAGAAACGACAAAAGAGGACGTCCACAGGATATTTTAATAGTTTAAATGATGGAAATAAGAAGGATAAGAAAGATAACTTCAACTAACAAGCAGTTAAGAATTTCTTAATCGAAGATATCAGAAGATAAACATTAAAATCTTTAGAATCGGAAACAGGGTATCAAATATAAATCCTGCAACATTACGTTACTCTTAAAGATTAGTTTCAGAAAACAATATGATCACAAAGAAAGAAAAACATTCAACTTAGAAAATCAACATCATCAGTGAACACACGCAAGAATCCTGTAAAAGTGCCTTCTCTTTATTAATGGTAGATCTCTTCAAAAATAGTACAGTTTGATAGCAATAGGGTGTGCGAATCAACAACCCTCAATACTTCGAAAGGTGAAGTATTTATAATTTCAAAATACAAATGTTCATGTCATAACTAATTAGGACGTGCTCATTCTATTTTTAGTCTAACTACTTTAACTAATCAAAACTGCTTGATGACTCAGTACAACTGCATGCGAAATTTTTGGGGTAGGTCGTTAGCGAGGTTCCTGCGCAACCTCTTCTAACTGGACAAGTGACTGGATTGGGACAGCTCATCTGCTAATCTAGTAGATCACAAAGTTCTTCCCATTTGATATGACTTGGCACTTTGACTTTGAGTAGTCTCCGATACACTTCATCCATGTCTGTATACTTAGCGAATGTGGGCTTAATGAGGAATATGTATCGAATCTCGTGTTGGATACTAATGTCCAACTGCAGGGCATCCATGAATGCTTTGCCAGTGATGCTCCCTTGTATGCCTGCAAAATTTGAACTGTCCTTAGACACTTCAGCCAATCTCTTCTTGTAATCCGGGAGTGTCATTAGTTTGTCATTAATGACCTTCAGACTAGGTAGGCCTTTCTTTTGGAGAGTATCAATCTTATTGAAGAACTTCTGTACTCCTTGGTGCATGACCTAAACCTTTTCTTCAAGATGAAGCATTAGACTTCTCTTGGTTAAAACCCTTTTTACTTCAAGTATGGTCTCTGTTCTGTCCTCGATATTTAGTTCTTCTAGTTCTTCTCTGGTCTAGGAATTCAGGAACCTAATGATCTCATTTGCTTGTGTTGGCATGTCTCCCAATTCCACTCTGATTTTCTCAACGGCCTGTTTTCTCCTCTGGAGAAACTCATTCTGTTCAAACATGATTTGGATCATGGGCTAGATCTCATTTATGGACTTGGTGATGTCTGTCCATACTTTCTCTTTGACCTCAGCCAAAGTCTTCACTGCCATTGTTTTCTTTTGGAGCCGTTGTAACTCTTTCTTGAGATGCTCAATTACCTTCTTTTCTTTGGATAGGCTTGTTTGGAAGGAAGTTTTGAGCTCTTGGAGGTTCTCAACTTCTTTCTTAAGTCTACTGATTTCTATCTCTTGCAGGTTCATCTTCTTCATGGATTTTCCAAGGTCTGTTGTCCCTTCTGGTAGTGTCACTGGTGTTGCATATGGGATTGTTGTCACTGCTACTCTGCTTGTCCCTGAGATTGGGATAACAGTCAATGGAATGAATTCCACAGATTTCAGTTGCTCTTTCTCTTTTAGTAATCTCTCCATCTCAGCCTCCATATCTTTGAGCTAAGCATTCTGCTCCATGAGCAGCTTGAGCATTTCATCTTTCTCACCTTCCTTCTCAACTATCTCCTTCGCCTGTGAGTCTTCTGTAGGTGGGAGTTTCAGTTGTTTCCTCAAAGAGGCGATTCCTACATTTTTCTTCTTTATCATATCTTCTGTTGCTTTGACGTTCGCAGGATCATAGCCGATATTGAGGACCAACTCCTCCAATGTCTTGATTCTGTTGTCTTTTGCAAAAGATGATATTTTCTCCAGCTTGAGTTGTGTCTGAGCATTGTTTAATGATACCTGAAATTTTGCTGCAGAAGCTGAAGCATGTGCCAATGTATGAAATACCATCTCTCCTGTCTATTTGTGCAGATCCATCTGATCTGCTGGATGCACGTCCTTTGCCTGGAATTTGAAGGTGGCCCTCTTGTAGTCTAAGATTAGCTTGGGATCTGGTACTCGGGCCTAGAGGTAGGCCATGTGCAGTCTTCCCTTTTCTGTGTCAAATGTAGACAGTTGTCTGTGCTGCGCAGTTGACGGCTTCTTCCGAAACTGGGCGTAAGTACTGCTGGTGAGGGTCTGGTTCTTTTTCTTGATCAATTCGTACTTCTTGAAAATGCCCAACTTGGGCCCAGTCTTGCTTGGCTGAGTATCCAGGGGATAATCTATGGATTTCTTCGGTATTGCTGTTGTGATTGCCTTATGCTGGCTCAAACCGAAAGGTGGAATGATAGGCTTGACCCCCGTGGTAGGCGGGACCTCTATTTCTCCAGTTGTTGTCTTGGGCCTCTTTGTGTGCAACTGGAACTCTTCTGATGACACCTCCGTTACCGGCGGAGACGACTCTTGTCGAGGCCTCTTTTCCTTAGGGACCTGAGGTGTGGTTGTTGGTGGCACAGTGGTTGGGGGAACTTGCTATTCTACTTCGATCAAAGTGTCAGGCACCCATATCATCTGATTTGCAAACTTTTCGATATTGGGCTTGGACTCATGCGCATACGGGATGTTTTTATTTTTCACCCTTATTTATGAAATGATCCCGCATGGATCATAGTGCCATGGGAAACTTAAGAAAAACTTCATCTCTCTCAGCATCTGGTCCGCTTCTTCTCTAGCACCATGACTGTTGCAGATGAAAGAGCCTATCTACCCCTTGATGCGCAGCTGCTGATTTTTATTCAATGAGACGAAATGAATGTCGTCTGAATTCATGATATGTCTAATATACTCTAATGCAAAGATTCTTACCGACACGTACTTTGGCAGCTTGTAGGGTGTCAATTCACACCCGAAAACTTTGATCTCAGTGTGGTTTTGATACAGGTACCAGTCTCCTGTCTTTGCATTGTCTGAAAGCTGTAGAATTCTCTGGACCTTGTCATTTATTCATGGCTCAGGCCTTCCACTCAACATGCTTACCACCGGGTGATAGAAAAGTTTAATGAAAACCATGAAGCTATACTCTGTGGAGTTTTTCTTCATAAGAGAAGTCCATGCTGTGACTGGCAGGGGCCTTCCGTCTGCGTCCATCTTCTGCATGGAGAAACTGAATTTATCTGCTTGAAAGTAGACAAACATGTACGCCAGTATAGAAGAATATCTGAACATGCCCTCTCTTCCAAAATTCATGAACTGTTCGTGAATATTTTCGGCCAAGAAGGTGTTGTAATTGAACTGCGTTGCGGGATTTTCATCATTTGAGAAAATGGATAGAAAACCTAGGATGGGCTTATCTACCCATTGGTCGAAATACTAACCTAGCAGGGCACAAAGGGAGGAAATGATTTTGTTTCCCTTGGTGGAGAACATGGATGACGGGTAAGGGGGATTTGTGGAAGGGAATTGAGCGGAAGTGGGGAGGAAAAGCTCAAATATATGAGCTATTTTTGGAAAGGTCATTTTCTGATATAACTTAGTGAGGATTTCTAAATTCAAAGGGGACACAGATTTAGCAAGGGGAATTTGCATCATCTGGTCTATGTCTTTGGGAGTGATGAAAAACAGGGTGTCTCTGGATGAGGATACGACGGCTCACTGTTCGGGAATATAGTGGGCTTGGCATTTCAGCACGAATTCAGGGAAATGGTGGATCTGGGGAAAAAGGTAAAGGGGAAAATTGGACTCCTAGAGTCCAATTTCATCGCTCTGGTCCAGGAAAAATTCTTGGAGCTATGACTGGAGATCTGAAAAATCAAAATCGCAAATGGTATCTGCGATTAGTCGGTCTTTGTCAACCAATGGGATTTTTTCCAAGTCGACAGGAGGTGGGAGAAAAGGATTCTCCTCTCCTTTTGTCTGTCTTGGCTTTGGCTTCATATCTTGCAACAGTACCTACAAATAAAACAAGGTTAGTGGGGTCGAATGACAGTGGATGAAGGTGGCGGAAAAACAATGGAGGCATAAGAGGTAAAAATTCTGGTGTGATGAATGAATAGTGAATGAAGGAGGAAAACGGTAGTTTTATTTAAAACTGGGGTCGGTTAGGCGCGAGAGATAGGTCAGCAGGATAACGGGTATGTTATCCTATAATAAATGGACAATGAGCCACTTGTGGGTGAGATGGCAAGTGACGGTGGCCCAAAAATACGAACGGGTGACGTGGAGGCCAGGGATTGGTGGTAAAAGTCGCAATAAGGGGCTTATCATGAGTGAAAGGGG
>JZKD02S1934806.1:25901-39239 GCA_000966675.3 Picea glauca
AATCCAAGCTCAAATCCACGGTGCTTTCTGAGCTTCATGCTACACCCACAGCGGGGCACTCAAGGTTCACCAAAACATATGACCGAGTCAAACGTTCTTTTTTCTAGGATGGTATGAAACAGGACATCCGTAAGTTTGTCACTGAATGTGAGGTGTGTCAACGCAATAAAGGAGAAACAGTCAAATCTCCAGGCACCCTCCAACCGCTTCCGATTCCCCCTGCTATTTGGATGGATATCTCTATGGAATTTATTACAGGCTTACCCAAATCAGGGAATAAATCAGTCATAATGGTGGTGGTGGATCGTCTTTCCAAGTATGATCCTTTTTGCACTCTTCACCACCCATTTACTGCATCCACGGAAGCTCAAATTTTCATAGACCAAGTCTTCAAGCTTCATGGCATGTCGCACTCTATTGTTTCCGATCGAGGCCCAACTTTCACAAGCAATTTTTGGCAAGAGTTGTTTAAGCTACAAGGCACACAATTGCATCTCAACTCAGCTTATCATCCCCAGAAGGATGGTCAAATGGAAGTTGTCAACAAGTGTTTGGAAACATATATGAGGTGCTTTGCCTCTGAAAAAAAACACCAGTGGGCTCAATGGTTACCCCTCATCGAATGGTGGTACAACACTACATACCATACAGCCATTTGCATGACTCATTTTGAAGTGGTATATGGACAGAATCCACCTTCAGTTCTCTCATACTTACCAGGTACCTCGAAGGTCCAGGCAGTTGACCAAACACTTACAGTCCGAGAGGATATCCTTCATACCCTTAAAGAGAACTTGGTCATGGCACAGAATAGAATGAAGCATCAAGCAGATCAAGGTCGCTCTGAANAAGTTTTTTACAATTTGTGTAATGACCATGTAAATTAATAATATAAGGAGGCTTATCATCCTAAGTAAACAAGAAGTCAAATTTGTTTTTCGTGGTCATTGTTTATTTTGTTCTATGTGTGTATTTGAAATTACTTCCATTTCCATTTGTTGTACATAATTTGTATTTGTTTACATTGTTTTTTTTATGTGCTTTGATAATTATATAACTTTGTCCTTGCATTATTGCACATAGAGTAGCACGGTGCATTTACAAGTCAATTTGATAGAGATGTTGTTAGGTGGGTACTGTATACAATAGAGATGTTGTCATGTGAGTAATGCTTACATCATCACATGTCAGCTTTAAAAAAACACTAATAACAAATAAGATAAGTAGTACTATATGTTAGCCAACTATAAATATAATTGGAAAAAAAAAATATCTCCATATATATGAAAAAGATAGAGATTTGATATACACTTAACATAAAAAATACTATATAAAAAGATAGATTTACACATAAATACACATACTACAAATATAATATTTCGATAAAAATATTGTTATGATACAAATACAAATATCTTAACAATAATCAAAATTGTATTTTTACATATCCAATGAGGCTACAACCAACCCAAATCTATTTTAAATGATAAACAAATTTATACCTCAAAATATTTGATTCCTCTCGATACTTGATAAATACGAGATTAAAATAAATCTAGGCTAATAAAATTAAAAAGGAGATAAAAAATGACACAAAAACCAAAAATTAGTTTTTCAAATGAATTAATAACTTGCCAAAATATGTTCTTCTCTTACAAATCTTCATTCTTCCTATGTAAACTTATTCCTATATTAACACATAAATTATACATTACTTTTAAGGGCAATTGTAGTATGCTTTTCTACCCTTTCAACATTTACCAAAAACAATAGAGATGCGATTCATTTAGAAATAAATTTGTCTCGTAGTTTAAAAACTGGAGGATGTAAAAGAACATTGTGTAAATGTGTTGAACCTGCACAGAATAGATCTAGATAAACAATAATACACACATTTGCAGAGAGAAATTGAGAAAGAAGAAGCAAGAGACAAAGAATGGAAGGATTCTCATTAACTGTATTCCACACTCAAAGAGTGAATAATTTACAATAGATATATGATACATGAGTAACTAATGAGCCATAATGGTGGTCTAGAGTGATATGGACACACACCAATATTTATGGGAGTAAACTGCCACCTAGTCTAGTCTCTCGGGCAGTTACGGGAGTGAACTGCCACCTAGTTGAGTTAACTAGTCAACTAGTCTTCAGTTAACTGATTGAATAAAGAGTAGTGAGGAGTTAAATCAGGGAATCAAGGGTAATGCGCCAGTTTGGTGATGATCCCAAGGAAAGTGCGCATTAGATGGTTGCTATCCCAATGTTGCATGGTGACAAAACCAATGCAACATCTAAACTCAACTCAACTAGTCAAACTGAAGTGTCAACTGAAAGAGAATATTCTCCCCTGAAATATAGGAGACTGGATAATGACTAATAAANAACAGTTGCTAAGCAACCATGTCCTTCACTCCAAGAAGACCTCGCAATTGTGCAAGTTTGTGCTTGCTGAAGATTTTGTTGAAGATGTAGATGTCTGCACGGATCTGATGAAGTATATGCCCCATTGATATGTCCAAACATATCCACTTTATCTTCTTGTAATGAAGAATATCCAAATAAAGTTTGGATGAAATTTTGAAAACCGTGCAGTCGTTTCTGGAAAAACGCTGAATTTTTGTTGATTTCGAAATGATCATAACTTCACTCTTTGGAATCCGTTTCAGACGCTTTATTTTTTGAAATTGGATATTTTCCCGAGAGGAATTCAAATATCCAATTTGTTTATGCAAATAGTTCTCCAAAAATATCATAATTGAGTCTGATGTGCACGTCTCCCTTTTTGTCTCCTGAGATGCATGCATTGTGCATGGAAAAGTATCTGCATGTGAATCCTGAGATGCATGCCATATATATTCCACATGAATTTCAGAAAACAAATATGAAATGGAGTAGACATTATCTTCAATTAATGGAATACAAATTTTTGTAGATACTTGTGTAGAAGGCTTTTCAAACTGAGATGATTTATCTTCCAGTGGCTTTTCTACATTCTCTATCTTGTCAACATTTTGCATGGATTCTTCTTTATTCCCAAATAAAACCTCCAATCTTCTCCATAAATCCTTTGGAGTGAATTATTGTGAGTCATCATATACTTGATGGAGAATTTCGGGAGAAATAAAATAGAGGATACATACTATGGCCATATCTTGTTTATTGATAAAGTCATTTTTCCCATCGACAGAATCAGGCTCTACTTCCATTTCCATAGTTATTTGGTACAAGCCTCTTCATATGAGCATAAGAATATTTTTTGGCTTCCATTCCAAATAGTTATGAGGCGTGAGTAGTATTTCTGGCGAATAATCCATCTTTTTGTTGTCTTTAATCTTTTGTACTTGCAATTTTTTTTTGGTGTATCTTTTTCTTAGCAATCCATCGGCTCTGATACCATGTAAATGTGTTGAACCTGCATAGAATAGATCTATATATAAAATACCACACACATTTGCAGAGAGAAATTGAGAAAGAAGAAGCAAGAGAGAAAGAATGGAAGAATTCTCATTAACCGTATTCCACACTCAAAGAGCAAATAATTTACAATAGATATAGGATACATGAGTAACTAATGAGCCATAGTGGTGGTCTAGAGTGATCTGGATAGACACTAATAGTTACGGGAGTGAACTGCCACCTAATCTAGTCTCTCAGGCAGTTACGGGAGTGAACTGCCACCTAGTTGAGTTAATTAGTCAACTAGTCTTCAGTTAACTGACTGAACAAAGAGTAGTGAGGAGTTAACTCATGGAATCAAGTGTAATGTGCTAGTCTGGTGATGATCCCAAGGTAAGTGTGCATTATCATGGTGATGATCTCAATGTTGCATGGTGACAAATCCAATGCAACATCTAAACTCAACTCAACTAGTCAAACTGAAGTGTCAATAGAAAGAGAATATTCTCTAGGTGGAATATTCTCCCCTAAAATATAGGAGATTGGGTAATGACTAATTATGACTAATAAACAAGGAACAAACTTAGGAAATATAAATCCTAGGTGTGTGTGAAGTAACTCCAACACATTTTGTGTGCCTTCACACATATTGTTGCTTTGAGTTGTGTTTGTCCATTTCCAATCAATATTATGATNTTACAATGCATAAAATAAAAATAAAAATGAGAAGGAACAAAAAAACAGTTGCTAAGCAACCATGTCCTTCACTCCAAGAAGACCTCACAATTGTGCAAGTTTGTGCTTGCTGAAGATTTTGTTGAAGATGTAGATGTCTACACGGATCTGATGAAGTATATGCGCCATTGATATGTCCAAACATATCCACTTTATCTTCTTGTAATGAAGAATATCCAAATAAAGTTTGGATGAAATTTTGAAAACCGTGCGGCCGTTTCTGGAAAAACGCTGAATTTTTGTTGATTTCGAAATGATCATAACTTCACTCTTTGGACTCCGTTTCAGATGATTTATTTTTTGAAATTGGATATTTTCCCGAGAGGAATTCAAATATCCAATTTGTTTATGCAAATAGTTCTCCAAAAATATCATAATTGAGTCTGATGTGGACGTCTCCCTTTTTGTCTCCTGAGATGCATGCATTGTGCATGGAAAAGTATCTGCATGTGACTCCTGAGATGCATGCCATATATATTCCACATGAATTTCAGAAAACAAATATGAAATGGAGTAGACATTATCTTCAATTAATGGAATACAAATTTTTGTAGATACTTGTGTAGAAGGCTTTTCAAACTGAGATGATTTATCTTCCAGTGGCTTTTCTACATTCTCTATCTTGTCAACATTTTGCATGGATTCTTCTTTATTCCCAAATAAAACCTCCAATCTTCTCCATAAATCCTTTGGAGTGAATTATTGTGAGTCATCATATACTTGATGGAGAATTTCGGGAGAAATAAAATAGAGGATACATACTATGGCCATATCTTGTTTATTGATAAAGTCATTTTTCCCATCGACAGAATCAGGCTCTACTTCCATTTCCATAGTTATTTGGTACAAGCCTCTTCATATGAGCATAAGAATATTTTTTGGCTTCCATTCCAAATAGTTATGAGGCGTGAGTAGTATTTCTGGCGAATAATCCATCTTTTTGTTGTCTTTAATCTTTTGTACTTGCAATTTTTTTTTGGTGTATCTTTTTCTTAGCAATCCATCGGCTCTGATACCATGTAAATGTGTTGAACCTGCATAGAATAGATCTATATATAAAATACCACACACATTTGCAGAGAGAAATTGAGAAAGAAGAAGCAAGAGAGAAAGAATGGAAGAATTCTCATTAACCGTATTCCACACTCAAAGAGCAAATAATTTACAATAGATATAGGATACATGAGTAACTAATGAGCCATAGTGGTGGTCTAGAGTGATCTGGATAGACACTAATAGTTACGGGAGTGAACTGCCACCTAATCTAGTCTCTCAGGCAGTTACGGGAGTGAACTGCCACCTAGTTGAGTTAATTAGTCAACTAGTCTTCAGTTAACTGACTGAACAAAGAGTAGTGAGGAGTTAACTCATGGAATCAAGTGTAATGTGCTAGTCTGGTGATGATCCCAAGGTAAGTGTGCATTATCATGGTGATGATCTCAATGTTGCATGGTGACAAATCCAATGCAACATCTAAACTCAACTCAACTAGTCAAACTGAAGTGTCAATAGAAAGAGAATATTCTCTAGGTGGAATATTCTCCCCTAAAATATAGGAGATTGGGTAATGACTAATTATGACTAATAAACAAGGAACAAACTTAGGAAATATAAATCCTAGGTGTGTGTGAAGTAACTCCAACACATTTTGTGTGCCTTCACACATATTGTTGCTTTGAGTTGTGTTTGTCCATTTCCAATCAATATTATGATTAGAAATTTTTCTTGTTGGTGCAAAGGTTGCTGAAAAAAATGCAATGGGTTAAAATGTAAAATGTATTATGTGAAATTGAACTCCATTACACTATGTCAATTAAAGGATTATTATTTTTGGGAGCTATCTTTAAACACATAAATCAAATTTTCTTAGTTGGAAAAGTAGCATAGCCATTTGATTAATGGGATGCATGTAAATTAGAAATACAACATGTCTAATGTGTGGAATGGTACACTATTGTGATTCACTTCATTGTCCAGTAATGCAAGTGGAGATTGTGTTGTTTCTCAATCTTAACACCCCTAATGTGTTCCTTGAACCTCGACATCTAGAGACATGCATGCAAACCATTATTTCCATGCTCTTTGGTTTTACATGGAAACAATAATGTTTGATATCAATTTCATACCAAGAATCTTGTTGGGTATGTGTTATATTATTTGTGTGTAGGGGGGTTCGGGGGAAATGCTCCCGAGATTTTTTTCCTCGGGAAACGTGTCACATTTTTGCATTGATTTTCCTATCCATTGTTGGGAGATTTTTTGGCACATGGTTTTTGCCGATGGTTTTCTATTTTCGATTAAGGAATTAGGGTTGATGACTAATCCAGGTCATTGGGTTAGGGTTTTGGATGCCGCTGGCTCATATATGTATATTGTATTGTAAAAAATGTATCACAATGAAGGAATATAGAATATGCTGGTTTTTCCGGTTTGGGTTTCCAGGGGAAAAATCTCCGTGTAATTTTTGTATTTGCCATTGTATCTTTTCTGTTCTTTTACTGAAAATATGTTTGCAGTAAATATTGTACAAGGTTAAAATCTACATTTGGTATCAGATCTTTGTTGGCTTCATGGGGATGCCTTTGTGGTCAAGGGTTTGGCTCAGGACTGTGATAAGCCTTGTTATAGTGGGAGATCTGTGGTATTGATTTTTTAGGTGAAAAGAAATGGCGATCAATTCAAAAATGGAGATTGAGAAGTTTTGAGCTATGGAAGCTCAAGATGGAAGATCTGTTGGTGGACAGAGATCAATGGATCATGGTAGATCCAGGTACTGAACATGCAGGAATTTCAACAGATGACTGGAAAAATTTGGATCGGAAGGCTAAGAGCACAATTCGACTGTGTCTCTCAGATTCAATATTACTGAATGTGTCAGAGGAAGCTACATCCAAGGGTTTATGGGATAAGTTGGGGAAATTGTATCAGTCTAAGTCCCTAGTAAATAAAATATTACTGAGAAATAGTATGTATAACCTGAGGATGAGATATGGAGTCTTGGTGGCAGAGCATTTGAACACCTTCAATACTATGGTAAGTCAGTTAGTATCTGTTGAGATTAAAATTTTAGATGAAGATAAGTGTATCAATTTACTATGTTCTTTACCAAACTCATGGGATAGTCTGGTTGTGGCCATAGGTAGTAATAAAACTACCTTGAATTTTGATGAAGTGGTCTCATCCTTGTTGTTGGAGGAGATGAGACAAAAGAATATGGAAAGATAGAGCACAAACAAATTATTTGCAAGAGGATGTTCCCAGGAAAGAAAGAGATCTAAGTTCTCAAGTGGGAGATCTAAGTCTAAGGGTAGATCTAAATCTCCCAGAAATTTTGTAAAGGTATGTTGGAGATGTGGAAANTGATACCATGTAAATGTGTTGAACCTGCATAGAATAGATCTATATAGAAAATACCACACACATTTGCAGAGAGAAATTGAGAAAGAAGAAGCAAGAGAGAAAGAATGGAAGAATTGTCATTAACCGTATTCCACACTCAAAGAGCGAATAATTTACAATAGATATAGGATACATGAGTAACTAATGAGACATAGTGGTGGTCTAGAGTGATCTGGATAGACACTAATAGTTACGGGAGTGAACTGCCACCTAGTCTAGTCTCTCAGGGAGTTACGGGAGTGAACTGCCACCTAGCTGAGTTAACTAGTTAACTAGTCTTCAGTTAACTGACTGAACAAAGAGTAGTGAGGAGTTAACTCATGGAATCAAGTGTAATGTGCTAGTCTGGCGATGATCCCAAGGCAAGTGTGAAATATCATGGTGATGATCCCAATGTTGCATGGTGACAAATCCAATGCAACATCTAAACTCAACTCAACTAGTCAAACTGAAGTGTCAATAGAAAGAGAATATTCTCCAGGTGGAATATTCTCCCCTAAAATACAGGAGATTGGGTAATGACTAATTATGAATAATAAACAAGGAAAGAACTTAGGAAATATAAATCCTAGGTGTGTGTGAAGTAACTCCAACACATTTTGTGTGCCTTCACACATATTGTTGCTTTGAGTTGTGTTTGTCCATTTCCAATCAATATTATGATTAGAAATTTTTCTTGTTGGTGCAAAGGTTGCTGAAAAAAATGCAATGGGTTAAAATGTAAAATGTATTATGTGAAATTGAACTCCATTACACTATGTCAATTAAAGGATTATTATTTTTGGGAGCTATCTTTAAACACATAAATCAAATTTTCTTAGTTGGAAAAGTAGCATAGCCATTTGATTAATGGGATGCATGTAAATTAGAAATACAACATGTCTAATGTGTGGAATGGTACACTATTGTGATTCACTTCATTGTCCAGTAATGCAAGTGGAGATTGTGTTGTTTCTCAATCTTAACACCCCTAATGTGTTCCTTGAACCTCGACATCTAGAGACATGCATGCAAACCATTATTTCCATGCTCTTTGGTTTTACATGGAAACAATAATGTTTGATATCAATTTCATACCAAGAATCTTGTTGGGTATGTGTTATATTATTTGTGTGTAGGGGGGTTCGGGGGAAATGCTCCCGAGATTTTTTTCCTCGGGAAACGTGTCACATTTTTGCATTGATTTTCCTATCCATTGTTGGGAGATTTTTTGGCACATGGTTTTTGCCGATGGTTTTCTATTTTCGATTAAGGAATTAGGGTTGATGACTAATCCAGGTCATTGGGTTAGGGTTTTGGATGCCGCTGGCTCATATATGTATATTGTATTGTAAAAAATGTATCACAATGAAGGAATATAGAATATGCTGGTTTTTCCGGTTTGGGTTTCCAGGGGAAAAATCTCCGTGTAATTTTTGTATTTGCCATTGTATCTTTTCTGTTCTTTTACTGAAAATATGTTTGCAGTAAATATTGTACAAGGTTAAAATCTACATTTGGTATCAGATCTTTGTTGGCTTCATGGGGATGCCTTTGTGGTCAAGGGTTTGGCTCAGGACTGTGATAAGCCTTGTTATAGTGGGAGATCTGTGGTATTGATTTTTTAGGTGAAAAGAAATGGCGATCAATTCAAAAATGGAGATTGAGAAGTTTTGAGCTATGGAAGCTCAAGATGGAAGATCTGTTGGTGGACAGAGATCAATGGATCATGGTAGATCCAGGTACTGAACATGCAGGAATTTCAACAGATGACTGGAAAAATTTGGATCGGAAGGCTAAGAGCACAATTCGACTGTGTCTCTCAGATTCAATATTACTGAATGTGTCAGAGGAAGCTACATCCAAGGGTTTATGGGATAAGTTGGGGAAATTGTATCAGTCTAAGTCCCTAGTAAATAAAATATTACTGAGAAATAGTATGTATAACCTGAGGATGAGATATGGAGTCTTGGTGGCAGAGCATTTGAACACCTTCAATACTATGGTAAGTCAGTTAGTATCTGTTGAGATTAAAATTTTAGATGAAGATAAGTGTATCAATTTACTATGTTCTTTACCAAACTCATGGGATAGTCTGGTTGTGGCCATAGGTAGTAATAAAACTACCTTGAATTTTGATGAAGTGGTCTCATCCTTGTTGTTGGAGGAGATGAGACAAAAGAATATGGAAAGATAGAGCACAAACAAATTATTTGCAAGAGGATGTTCCCAGGAAAGAAAGAGATCTAAGTTCTCAAGTGGGAGATCTAAGTCTAAGGGTAGATCTAAATCTCCCAGAAATTTTGTAAAGGTATGTTGGAGATGTGGAAAGGAAGGGCACTACAAGAAGCAATGTAGATCCAAAGTTGAGAAAAAGAAAGGATCTGAAGAATATTCTTCTACAAAAGAAAATACCTCTAAAGAAGAAGGAGGGGATGTGTACTTGGCTTCTTAAAGCACAGATGCAGATCATGAGGCATGGTTGGTTGAATCAAGTGAATCCTTTCATACGACTCCCCACAGGGAGTGGTTATATGAATATGAAAGGTATTATGGATGTAATTTTTTCCTAGGTGATGAATCGACAACCAAAGTCATAGGTCGAGGAAAAGTCAAGTTGAGGCTCATAGATGGAAGTATTAGAACACTACTTGGTGTTATGCACATCCCATGATTGGCCATAAAGTTGATTTCTGTAAGTAAAATGGACGATGCAGGGTTAAAAACAATATTTGAAAAGGAAACCTACATGATGGTTTGAGGAGAAATGGTGTTGTTGAAGGGAGTNCACATGTAACATATATGGAGGCCAATGCAACATTGAGACATACCAAGGAGAGAAAGAATGGAAAGAGTTCTCATTAACCGGTTTTGAATAATGAATAATTTACACATGATATACTCTGTATAAATAAATGAGTTCGACTTGAGGTGAACCAAGTTTCCATAGTGGTGGTATAGAGTGATATGAACACACACCATCAATTATGGGAGTGAACTGCCACCTATTCTAGTCTCTCAGGCAGTTACGAGAGTGAACTGTTACCTAGTTGAGTTAACTAGTCAACTAGTCTTCAGTTAACCGACTGAACATAAAGTAGTGAGGACTTAACTCAAGGAATAAAGGCTAATACACCACTTTGGTGATGATACCAAGGCAAAGACGAATTATCATGGTGATGATCCCAATGTTGCATGGTGATGATCCCAATGCAACATCTAAACTCAACTCAACTAGTCAAACTGAAGTGTGAACTGAAAGAGAATATTCTCTCCTAAAATATAGGAGAATGGATAATGACTAATTATGACTAATAAACAAATAAAAATCTTAGGAAAAAGAAATCCTAGGTGTGTCTGAAGTAACTCCAACACCCCCCCTGAACATCACTATGGTGAAAATAAAGATTGGGTCCCGACAATGAGGCCATGTTAGGTAACCAAGTACAAAATATACACTGAAAATAAAGTGTGGAAAGAGGGAAAACCTCATGGGACCCCCCCCCCAAGGTATAATGTATGTAAAAATAAGAACTATAGTTGCGAGGCAACTGTGTCCTTCACTCCAAGATGACCTCGCAGAGAATGGAATTTCTGCTCAGTGAAGGTCTTGGTGAAAATGTCTATCGTCTGTTCTGCCGAAGGACAAAACTGTAAGTCGATGATCCCCTCGTGTACTAAGTCCCAGAT
The DNA here is from genome assembly GCA_000966675.3 of Picea glauca. Lineage (NCBI taxonomy): Eukaryota > Viridiplantae > Streptophyta > Pinopsida > Pinales > Pinaceae > Picea > Picea glauca. The sequence goes on from JZKD02S1934806.1 coordinate 37,104, forward strand.
GTAGTGCATGTGGATCTCAATGTGCTTCGTCCGTTGCCTCTGAACTAGATCTCTGCAGAACTTCAGAGTGCTCTGGTTGTCACACCAGATGACGATCGACCGATGAAACTGAATGCCCATCTCAGTGAGAAAATGTTGTAGCCACATAGCCTGAATGGTTATGTTAACTACCCCTCTGTACTATATCTCGACCGAAGATAGAGAAATGGGGCCCGAAACCAAGACTGAGTGAGTAACCAGATTTGGACTTGCGATCAATGCTATTGCCAGCCCAGTCGGAATAAGTAAACCCAATGAGATCTAATGTAGAGTCTGCTACATAATGAATCCAAAAGGTGATGGTGCCCTATACGTATCGAAGGATACACTTTGCAACTTTCCAATGTAGCTCATGCGGCTCCTGCATGAACCTGGAAACTGCACCAACTGCATATGAGAGGTCTGGTCTGGAGTGTGTGAGATATAAAAAGCTCCCCACTAGATGTCTGTACAATGTGCTGTCAGCTAGTGGAGTGTCCCCGCTATCCTCAAGTTTGACTCCTGATAGGAAAGGAGTCGGAGCAGACTTGTAGTCTGTCATGTGAAATCTCTCAAGGAGATCTCGTGCATACTTGGCTTGAGATAGTTTGATGCCTGATGCATCCTGACTGATCTCAAGTCCAAGGAAGAAGTGTAGTGGACCCATGTCCATCATCAAAAACCTATCATGTAGAATCCTCTTGACTGCAGTAATCGATGAAGTCGAGCACCCGGTGATCATCAAATCATTGACATACATAACTAAAATTAGAAGTGAATCAGTCGTCCTGAGCATGTAGACATTCAGGTCTGATTTACACCGTACAAAGTTATGTTACAACAGGTAGGAGTCCATTTTGGCATACCATTCCCTCGGAGCCTTCTTGAGGCCATAAAGTGACTTCTTCAGTCGACAAACCAAAGATGAGTCCTGAATAAATCCCTGGGGCTGCTCCATGTAGATCTCCTCAGAGAGATCACCATGAAGAAAGGAATTCNCGGCATTTCTAATGTTCAAGGTTCTTGTCACTTCCAAATCGCGATTCGCGAAACTCTGACACAGGCTATGATCAACGGTCCAGGTATAACCTTGGCTCAACGGCTACGATTGAGTTGCGATATCGCATATCGTGAAATCGAGGTTTCTGATGTCAAGTGACTTTGTCATTCCAAAGTCCCAATCCCCGATACTCCATTTAGATAATCAACGGTCCAGATCACTTCTAGCTCGACAGCTCAGATTACATCGCAAAATTGCATATCGCGATTTCGGAGTTTATGTTGCAGTGTGTTCTTGACATATCAAAGTCTCGATTGTCGATGCCTCTGCTGATGTCACACGTGGTTTGACACGTGTTAGATCCTGCCACGTGTCACTCTGATTCGTGAATTGCATGAGCCTAAAGTGTTAGATCTTCCTGACACCTGTCATCCTCTGGTTGTGCCACGTGTCCTTGGGTGACGTGTTCTACCGATGTGACTTGGATCAACGGTCTAGATCTCATGTTGATCTGACGGTGCAAATTCAATCGGGATTTCGCATATCGCGAAATTGGGATTTTTGAGGCATTGTATTCTTTGCATATTAAAACCCCGATCCCCGAAACTTCGATGAAGCCTCCTTTCTACACATGGATGGTCCCGATCTCTGTTTGATTTAACGGCTGCGATCAAATTGCGAAATCACATATCGCGATTTCAGGGTTTTCATTGTCGAGTAAACTGGACATTTCAAAGTCCGAATCGCCGAATCTCCGATGACTTATCTCCCTCGTAATTTCTACAAATCTGACAGTTGTCGGCCTTTCGGGAAATTTGAAAGGGATCCAACGGTCACTGGATCGTTGTCTTCTTTCTTCTCTGCAAACTCTTGCTGCGCGTGATTTCTTCAATGTTGTTCCTCCTGAGCTTTTACGTCTGAATCCCCAAGGGGTTTTATCCTTCATATCCTGCCATCTCCGCTGTTTCCATTAATTACAACAACCATCAACATGCATTCGTTGCTTGTTCAATATTTGCCAACAAAGTTACCGTAAATTCCACTTGGCACATCCAATTTTGATCAGACCTGTGGAATTGCAGGGAAGAAATATCAGAGAACTACATAAAATAAATTTT
>JZKD02S1934806.1:39249-69831 GCA_000966675.3 Picea glauca
GGAATCATTTGATGAATTAGAATGAGTGACCACATTTTTACCCTTGCTTGACATAGGAGCATGGATGGTTGTATTGAGTCTTTTGCTTGCATGAGAGGACTGAACAGGGGATGCAACATGATCAATATGTTGGGCATGTTGGTTGAGTGGAGGTAGAGGTTGAAATGGAAATGAAATTGTGGGACATCCATCATGATAAAACTACATGGGAATGAATAATATCCTTCCAGCCAACATTGATAGGAACCTCTCGCTAGAGGGACACATGAGCTGGAACATGGGCATTAGTAAAACTCAGAAAGGGTTGGAAAGAAGGCCTTTCTGGTTTAGGATATGTCTGAAACCCTCCTTGGCCCACTAAGTTAAAGAACCCATCTTAGAATAGTTGATTTAACTCTTGAGGATCAGCATCAAAATGAATAGAAAATCTAGGTCTCTTGTTGTCTCTTTGCAAAAAATTGTTTCTGCATCTTCTACCACCTCTACCATGGCTTCCTCTACTAAGGAAACTCATTGTATGAAAGAAAACTTGGATCATAATATAAAACAATAAAGACTAATCAACCATCAATTTAATTTCCTAAAGATAAATTTAAAATATTGGCTCTTATCAGTCCACACACTAGCATGCATGTAGTCAATCCATTACTTTGCTTGTATCAATCATAGTCATTCTGCCAACTTAGATCCATGACTGTCATTATTTAGAAAAGGGATGTTTAATTAAATATAGGATGTGATTGGGTTTGTAATGATGAAAAGTGGAATGCATGAAAGGGGAACAATGGTTATTGTTCTAAATAAGAATAATTCTTAATCTAAGATCACTTTTATAATTATATCACCATCTTCATTCAACTGTTGATTTCATTAATATTTCTCATTGTTCCTCTTCAAAATCTCCTCTTGACATATTTTCAAAATTACAAGGCTTCTATACAATCACATTTTATTTTTTAAAATAGAACATGGGAATAAAAATGATTTTGGGAAAAATGAGGTCTTTATAATTTGCATAAAGTGAAATTATGGACAGGAAATGAAAATGATCAATGTTCTTTCCGTAGACAACTTATCAACCACCAATCATCAACTAGTGTGAACAATTCCAGGCCTCAAAATATAACCCTATGTTTTTTTCCTTTGGATTCCTTGGATTTCAATTAAAATAAATTAACCAAAAGTATCATTTAATAAATTCTTGTAAGAAAGGTTATATACAAACTTTTTAAAATATATCCATTCAAACTATGTTTTACCAATCCTACTCAATCCACATAATCCATCATAACAACAGAGCGAATCCAACCTAATATCATTGCAACAAAGCACAAGAGTAATTGATCAGATTATTTGAACTAATTCTCATCTTTATTCATATATTGGTTGTTAAATCGTGTTAAAACCTAGATGTTGTCAAAATATTTGTAAAAAGTGATATTTATAACCAATACGAGCCCAATAATATGATGTTGTACTACACACAGGATGTAGCATTATAACACTCCCAATCTTGCTATATGCAAAAAAATTATTTGTAGAACCTAATATCAACAAGCAGGCCCAAATACCCGTAGGGGTGTAGACCGATTGGCATGTGTCGTGTAAATGGAAGGAATTGTGTAAAGGAGGTCTCAAGTTTGATTTTCACCCCGCTTTATCTATGTTCCATGCTTGCGGTATTTGTGGAACCCTGGGGGTATATGGGTAGTGGACGGGTATCGAACAAATGTCACGCGAGTACAAGAACCGTGAGTTGTTGATTCCCCTAGCTAAAAAAAAAAAAAACAAGCAAGCCCAAATATTGATGACGGAATCCAAGAAACTAAATATAGGGTTTTTCATATTATTTCTTGAAACAAACAATAACTCTAAATCATAATTAAATCCAAAATAAGGTTAAACAGAAGGGAGAGTCGAAACCCTATATTTTAAACTAACCTTTCCATGATATCCAATCAAACATTACATGATGGAACACAAATCGCTAGCTCATACTCAAAATCAAGCTTTAGTACCATGCATAAAAAAAATATCGATCTCACAACCATAACATATCCCACCACTATACCGCATTCACAAATGTCATAAAGTGTCAATGTTTTATCAACCAACCATGCCAACTTAACAATCAAGCAATGTGACATATGGAAACCATATGATATGTGAAGTTTATTGCAAGTCGAATCAGTTCATACTTGTATGATATTGCAAACTTAACATGATACCATTATTGTTATATGATATATATGGATATGATAGAAGTTAACCATCCTTTTAATATGTCACAAGCCATATTATAACAACAAAAATCAAAATCATAAGTATCATAACACTGGCACAATAGGTCTTTCCCATTTTTCTTTTACTTTTAGAACATGGCGTTGATATATTTAATGCAATCTGAGGAGGAAGAGCATTATAAATCGTTTTCGAAGAAACCATTTGTGCATGTATGATAAGATATATTACCAAATTGTAATCAAGTCATTTGTTTGTAAGCTGCATTTCTTTCTTAAAAAAATATTGAAATCAACTTAATATAGTTTCTCTAAGGGGTTCCACCTATTAGTTAGATAATATAGCAATAGAATAAATACAGTGCATTGCAATCTTTTGCAAGCAGGATTCTTGTTGCAAATTTTTGCATCAACAACTGACGACTCCACAGGGAAATCTACTTGTAGCATATTAGATCTCATGATCTCTAGTTTTGATAAAATCGGCAGGGGTAGGTAATGGATCATGTAGGAAAAGTTATAAAAAAGGGGGGAATTAAATGAGAATTAAAATGATATATGAAATGGGAATTTGTGGAATAATTCCTGGAAAGTGATATGTATGAGGGGGTTTGGTCTTGTTTGTATAACAAGTGTGGAAACAATAATATTTGCTCAGATAGATGCTTTCACTAAAACCTTAAATTTGTTGCAAAATTTTATAAAAATTATTTGATATGCTCTTATTTAAAACAGTATGGAGGGTAGAAAGGGAAGGTATAAAAAGGGAGAGTCATGACCATCAAGTTCCTAGAAAATAATTTAATTGAAGGTACAGATATATCTCATACAACATTTAAAATAAAAGAGAGTCATTATATATTTTATGTGTATTTATCTTCAAAACTAACCAATAATATTTGCAAACAATGATATATCTAATGACTTAACTGATCCAATTGACTATGTCTCAACAAAAGGGGTTCAGAACCTGAAAATGCAAGCCAAAAATGATAAATATAAAACAGTAAATTGTACTCAAACAAAACAAGTATGTACAAAATGAAAATTATTTGCAAAACACTCAATCAACAATTAATTATCAACTTGGTTCGACATAGTGCTTAAGATGTGAACCATTGGTACTATAAGAAAATAATTGATCATCCATATCCTTTAATAAATATGAGTTGGTACCAAGGACATAGGCAAACTTAAATGGACCTAGCCACAATTTTTGAAAGTTGGAATGTCTTCCTCTTTCAGCATGAGCAGAATCTCGGAGTAGTACTTTCTCATCAACCTTAAAATCAACAAATTTGGTCTTTTTATTAAAATGTTTCTTGGTTGTTTGTTGCCTTCTCTTTACATTATCTAGAGCATGACTTCTATGTTCTTCTAAATCTAGTAAGGAATTCATTCTTTGAGAAATATCAGTAGAATTTAACTCTTCAACTTGTAATGCCAAACATAAAGAGGTAAGTTCTAGTTCAATTGGAATAATAGCTTCTTGACCATATAGTAGCTAAAATGGGATGTGGCATGTACTATAATTAGTAGTATTACAATCTACCCAAAGTGCATAAGTGAGAATTGTATGCCACTAGAAGGGCTTATCCTCTATAATCCTTTTCAATATCTTGACCAAATTCTTGTTAGTTGATGCCACCTACCCATTTCCTTGAGGGTAATAGGAAGAGGAAGTGAAGTGTTTGACACAAAAATTACTAAGAAACTGAGTAAGATTCACAAAGATGAAATCTAGCCCATTATATGAAATGATTTCTTGGGGNGGAATCATTTGATGAATTAGAATGAGTGACCACATTTTTACCCTTGCTTGACATAGGAGCATGGATGGTTGTATTGAGTCTTTTGCTTGCATGAGAGGACTGAACAGGGGATGCAACATGATCAATATGTTGGGCATGTTGGTTGAGTGGAGGTAGAGGTTGAAATGGAAATGAAATTGTGGGACATCCATCATGATAAAACTACATGGGAATGAATAATATCCTTCCAGCCAACATTGATAGGAACCTCTCGCTAGAGGGACACATGAGCTGGAACATGGGCATTAGTAAAACTCAGAAAGGGTTGGAAAGAAGGCCTTTCTGGTTTAGGATATGTCTGAAACCCTCCTTGGCCCACTAAGTTAAAGAACCCATCTTAGAATAGTTGATTTAACTCTTGAGGATCAGCATCAAAATGAATAGAAAATCTAGGTCTCTTGTTGTCTCTTTGCAAAAAATTGTTTCTGCATCTTCTACCACCTCTACCATGGCTTCCTCTACTAAGGAAACTCATTGTATGAAAGAAAACTTGGATCATAATATAAAACAATAAAGACTAATCAACCATCAATTTAATTTCCTAAAGATAAATTTAAAATATTGGCTCTTATCAGTCCACACACTAGCATGCATGTAGTCAATCCATTACTTTGCTTGTATCAATCATAGTCATTCTGCCAACTTAGATCCATGACTGTCATTATTTAGAAAAGGGATGTTTAATTAAATATAGGATGTGATTGGGTTTGTAATGATGAAAAGTGGAATGCATGAAAGGGGAACAATGGTTATTGTTCTAAATAAGAATAATTCTTAATCTAAGATCACTTTTATAATTATATCACCATCTTCATTCAACTGTTGATTTCATTAATATTTCTCATTGTTCCTCTTCAAAATCTCCTCTTGACATATTTTCAAAATTACAAGGCTTCTATACAATCACATTTTATTTTTTAAAATAGAACATGGGAATAAAAATGATTTTGGGAAAAATGAGGTCTTTATAATTTGCATAAAGTGAAATTATGGACAGGAAATGAAAATGATCAATGTTCTTTCCGTAGACAACTTATCAACCACCAATCATCAACTAGTGTGAACAATTCCAGGCCTCAAAATATAACCCTATGTTTTTTTCCTTTGGATTCCTTGGATTTCAATTAAAATAAATTAACCAAAAGTATCATTTAATAAATTCTTGTAAGAAAGGTTATATACAAACTTTTTAAAATATATCCATTCAAACTATGTTTTACCAATCCTACTCAATCCACATAATCCATCATAACAACAGAGCGAATCCAACCTAATATCATTGCAACAAAGCACAAGAGTAATTGATCAGATTATTTGAACTAATTCTCATCTTTATTCATATATTGGTTGTTAAATCGTGTTAAAACCTAGATGTTGTCAAAATATTTGTAAAAAGTGATATTTATAACCAATACGAGCCCAATAATATGATGTTGTACTACACACAGGATGTAGCATTATAACACTCCCAATCTTGCTATATGCAAAAAAATTATTTGTAGAACCTAATATCAACAAGCAGGCCCAAATACCAGCAAGGGTGTAGACCGATTGGCATGTGTCGTGTAAATGGAAGGAATTGTGTAAAGGAGGTCTCAAGTTTGATTTTCACCCCGCTTTATCTATGTTCCATGCTTGCGGGATTTGTGGCACCCTGGGGGTATATGGGTAGTGGACGGGTATCGAACATGTGTCACACGAGTACAAGAACCGCGAGTTGTTGATTCCCCCAGCTAAAAAAAAAAAAAAAAACAAGCAAGTCCAAATATTGATGACGGAATCCAAGAAACTAAATATAAGGTTTTTCATATTATTTCTTGAAACAAACAATAACTCTAAATCATAATTAAATCCAAAATAAGGTTAAACAGAAAGGAGAGTCGAAACCCTATATTTTAAACTGACCTTTCCATGATATCCAATCAAACATTACACGATGGAACACACTCAATCGCTAGCTCATACTCAAAATCAAGCTTTAGTACCATGCATAAAAAAACTATCGATCTCACAACCATAACATATCCCACCACTATACCGCATTCACAAATGTCATAAAGTGTCAATGCTTTATCAACCAACCATGCCAACTTAACAATCAAGCAATGTGACATATGGAAACCATATGATATGTGAAGTTTATTTCAAGTCGAATCAGTTCATACTTGTATGATATTGCAAACTTAACATGATACCATTATTTATATATGATATATATGGATATGATAGAAGTTAACCATCCTTTTAATATGTCACAAGCCATATTATAACAACAAAAATCAAAATCATAAGTATCATAACACTGGCACAATAGGTCTTTCCCATTTTTCTTTTACTTTTAGAACATGGCGTTGATATATTTAATGCAATCTGAGGAGGAAGAGCATTATAAATCGTTTTCGAAGAAACCATTTGTGCATGTATGATAAGATATATTACCAAATTGTAATCAAGTCATTTGTTTGTAAGCTGCATTTCTTTCTTAAAAAAATATTGAAATCAACTTAATATAGTTTCTCTAAGGGGTTCCACCTATTAGTTAGATAATATAGCAATAGAATAAATACAGTGCATTGCAATCTTTTGCAAGCAGGATTCTTGTTGCAAATTTTTGCATCAACAACTGACGACTCCACAGGGAAATCTACTTGTAGCATATTAGATCTCATGATCTCTAGTTTTGATAAAATCGGCAGGGGTAGGTAATGGATCATGTAGGAAAAGTTATAAAAAAGGGGGGAATTAAATGAGAATTAAAATGATATATGAAATGGGAATTTGTGGAATAATTCCTGGAAAGTGATATGTATGAGGGGGTTTGGTCTTGTTTGTATAACAAGTGTGGAAACAATAATATTTGCTCAGATAGATGCTTTCACTAAAACCTTAAATTTGTTGCAAAATTTTATAAAAATTATTTGATATGCTCTTATTTAAAACAGTATGGAGGGTAGAAAGGGAAGGTATAAAAAGGGAGAGTCATGACCATCAAGTTCCTAGAAAATAATTTAATTGAAGGTACAGATATATCTCATACAACATTTAAAATAAAAGAGAGTCATTATATATTTTATGTGTATTTATCTTCAAAACTAACCAATAATATTTGCAAACAATGATATATCTAATGACTTAACTGATCCAATTGACTATGTCTCAACAAAAGGGGTTCAGAACCTGAAAATGCAAGCCAAAAATGATAAATATAAAACAGTAAATTGTACTCAAACAAAACAAGTATGTACAAAATGAAAATTATTTGCAAAACACTCAATCAACAATTAATTATCAACTTGGTTCGACATAGTGCTTAAGATGTGAACCATTGGTACTATAAGAAAATAATTGATCATCCATATCCTTTAATAAATATGAGTTGGTACCAAGGACATAGGCAAACTTAAATGGACCTAGCCACAATTTTTGAAAGTTGGAATGTCTTCCTCTTTCAGCATGAGCAGAATCTCGGAGTAGTACTTTCTCATCAACCTTAAAATCAACAAATTTGGTCTTTTTATTAAAATGTTTCTTGGTTGTTTGTTGCCTTCTCTTTACATTATCTAGAGCATGACTTCTATGTTCTTCTAAATCTAGTAAGGAATTCATTCTTTGAGAAATATCAGTAGAATTTAACTCTTCAACTTGTAATGCCAAACATAAAGAGGTAAGTTCTAGTTCAATTGGAATAATAGCTTCTTGACCATATAGTAGCTAAAATGGGATGTGGCATGTACTATAATTAGTAGTATTACAATCTACCCAAAGTGCATAAGTGAGAATTGTATGCCACTAGAAGGGCTTATCCTCTATAATCCTTTTCAATATCTTGACCAAATTCTTGTTAGTTGATGCCACCTACCCATTTCCTTGAGGGTAATAGGAAGAGGAAGTGAAGTGTTTGACACAAAAATTACTAAGAAACTGAGTAAGATTCACAAAGATGAAATCTAGCCCATTATATGAAATGATTTCTTGGGGAAGACCAAATCGAGAAAAGATATTAGATTCCAAAAAAGAAATAACATGTTCATATTGAGCATGCCTAAGAGGTACATCTTCAACCCACTTTGTGAAGTAATATGTTGTTGTTAATATATAAACATGAATAGAAGAATATGGTGGGTTAATAAGACCAATAAAATCTAAACCCCATTTAGAAAAGGGAAAATCAGGAAGGACAAGATGTAAGGGCATGGTAGAGAAATGTTCTCTATCATCGAACTTTTGGAATTTATCACGGGATCTTACAAAGTCATATGAATCTCTAAAAATGGATGGCTAATAATAACCAGTCCTAAGGATTTTAAAAGAGTGGCTTTGGCAACAAAATGACCACCAATATGAACAATAGATGTTGTTGATCCATGAATCTCATTTAATATTTTTTGGGTTGCATTATCATCTATGCATCATAGCAACAACCCATCATCAAACCTTCTAAACAGAGAGTCTCCTAAAATGAGGTACCTAGAAGATTCAATATGAAACATACTTTGTTGATGAGGGTTCAAATGATTTGGACACCTTTGAAATTTCAATTAGTGAATGAGAAGTTTGTACCATGGGTGCTCAGAAAGAGTAAGATTTTGGTTTTCGATATAAAATAATGGAGATAGCAGATTATCTTCATCTTCATAAATTTCACTTGGTTTAGGATGTTGAGCTAAGTGAAGGGATAAGTCATGTCCCTTGATCATTTTGGACATCATGATCGTCAAATCATGTTCCTGGATTTTCACAAGCCAATGTGCAAGCTTACCTTAAAGATGTGTTTGTAAAAGTAAAAACTTGATAGCAGGAAAAGGGATTTGTACCTACGTGTGCTTGCCTTGAATAAAATGGAGAAATTTTTCTATAGATTTGACAAGAGAGAAAGCATGCTTCTCAATGTAAGAATATTTAATTTCATCATCCAATAAGCTCTGAATCATGTAAGCTACAGGTTTTCATTATTTTGATCATCATTTTTCATAAGATTTGTTGAAATTGCTTCTTCTGTAGCATTTGTATGTATAATGAAGTCTTTTTCAAAGTCTGGTTTCGCCAAAACTGATGCAGAACTGATTTATTTCTTTATCCTTATGAAATCATTTTCAACATTATCTGTCCAAGATAAAGGATGATCCTATTTTAGCATACTATGGATTGGCTTAACTCTCACAACAAAACTAGGAACAAACCTTCGGACAAAATTGATAGTGCCCATAAAAGCTTGAATTATTTCTTTGATGTAGGGGTAGGGAAATTCAGTATCATGACAACCCTCTCAGGATCTATGCTTATTCCTGAACCAGAAACAATATGATCGAGAATTTTAGCTTAGGTGACAACGAAAATAGACTTTGAAGGATTCAAATAAATTCCAATTTTTTTGCATCACATGAAGACTTTTCGAAGATGATCAAAATGATCTAATCAAGTTTTGGAATAAACCATTAAATCATTAAGATAAACCTGAATTATCTTACCGATTAGATCGTCGAAAGATAATTGCATAGCTCTCTAAAAAGTGGCACCTGTATTAGACAATCCAAACGACATTTGTTTGTAGGAAAAGGTGCCCTTACGGGTTGTAAATGTGGTTTTATAAAAATTGCCAAGTAATGACATCATTTTCGATCCTGCAACTTGTTGTAAGATCATTTCCATATTAAGAAGTGGAAATTTTCCTTTTACACTTTCTCTATTCAAAGCACGAAAATCAACACAAAGGCTAATCTGACATGTTTTCTTCCGAACAAGAACAAGATTCGATACCCATTCAGAATACTTAACTGGAACGATTATATGAGCATTTAGAAGTTTCTCCGCTTCTTTTCGGATTATGGCTTCAAGTACAAGATTCCCAGGTCTTTGTTTCTGCCTGAATGGATTTTCCCCTTCCTTAATGAGAATGGCATGTTGTATAATATTAGGATCAAAACCACGAATATCCTCATAAGACCAGGAAAAAACATCACGAAATTATTGGAACAAGTCCATTTACTTATTCCTTTCTTCATCAAAACATTGAGCACCTATTTTAATAATCTTTAGGGATTTTGGGGTTCCAATGTTCATGGGGATGGTATCCCCAAATTTTCTTTTAGACTCCTCTTCTTTATTATTTTCTTTATTGCTTACATCACTTGTNTATATGATATATATGGATATGATAGAAGTTAACCATCCTTTTAATATGTCACAAGCCATATTATAACAACAAAAATCAAAATCATAAGTATCATAACACTGGCACAATAGGTCTTTCCCATTTTTCTTTTACTTTTAGAACATGGCGTTGATATATTTAATGCAATCTGAGGAGGAAGAGCATTATAAATCGTTTTCGAAGAAACCATTTGTGCATGTATGATAAGATATATTACCAAATTGTAATCAAGTCATTTGTTTGTAAGCTGCATTTCTTTCTTAAAAAAATATTGAAATCAACTTAATATAGTTTCTCTAAGGGGTTCCACCTATTAGTTAGATAATATAGCAATAGAATAAATACAGTGCATTGCAATCTTTTGCAAGCAGGATTCTTGTTGCAAATTTTTGCATCAACAACTGACGACTCCACAGGGAAATCTACTTGTAGCATATTAGATCTCATGATCTCTAGTTTTGATAAAATCGGCAGGGGTAGGTAATGGATCATGTAGGAAAAGTTATAAAAAAGGGGGGAATTAAATGAGAATTAAAATGATATATGAAATGGGAATTTGTGGAATAATTCCTGGAAAGTGATATGTATGAGGGGGTTTGGTCTTGTTTGTATAACAAGTGTGGAAACAATAATATTTGCTCAGATAGATGCTTTCACTAAAACCTTAAATTTGTTGCAAAATTTTATAAAAATTATTTGATATGCTCTTATTTAAAACAGTATGGAGGGTAGAAAGGGAAGGTATAAAAAGGGAGAGTCATGACCATCAAGTTCCTAGAAAATAATTTAATTGAAGGTACAGATATATCTCATACAACATTTAAAATAAAAGAGAGTCATTATATATTTTATGTGTATTTATCTTCAAAACTAACCAATAATATTTGCAAACAATGATATATCTAATGACTTAACTGATCCAATTGACTATGTCTCAACAAAAGGGGTTCAGAACCTGAAAATGCAAGCCAAAAATGATAAATATAAAACAGTAAATTGTACTCAAACAAAACAAGTATGTACAAAATGAAAATTATTTGCAAAACACTCAATCAACAATTAATTATCAACTTGGTTCGACATAGTGCTTAAGATGTGAACCATTGGTACTATAAGAAAATAATTGATCATCCATATCCTTTAATAAATATGAGTTGGTACCAAGGACATAGGCAAACTTAAATGGACCTAGCCACAATTTTTGAAAGTTGGAATGTCTTCCTCTTTCAGCATGAGCAGAATCTCGGAGTAGTACTTTCTCATCAACCTTAAAATCAACAAATTTGGTCTTTTTATTAAAATGTTTCTTGGTTGTTTGTTGCCTTCTCTTTACATTATCTAGAGCATGACTTCTATGTTCTTCTAAATCTAGTAAGGAATTCATTCTTTGAGAAATATCAGTAGAATTTAACTCTTCAACTTGTAATGCCAAACATAAAGAGGTAAGTTCTAGTTCAATTGGAATAATAGCTTCTTGACCATATAGTAGCTAAAATGGGATGTGGCATGTACTATAATTAGTAGTATTACAATCTACCCAAAGTGCATAAGTGAGAATTGTATGCCACTAGAAGGGCTTATCCTCTATAATCCTTTTCAATATCTTGACCAAATTCTTGTTAGTTGATGCCACCTACCCATTTCCTTGAGGGTAATAGGAAGAGGAAGTGAAGTGTTTGACACAAAAATTACTAAGAAACTGAGTAAGATTCACAAAGATGAAATCTAGCCCATTATATGAAATGATTTCTTGGGGGAGACCAAATCAAGAAAAAATATTAGATTCCAGAAAAGAAATAACATGTTCATCTTGAGCATGCCTAAGAGGTACAGCTTCAACCCACTTTGTGAAGTAATATGTTGTTGTTAATATATAAACATGAATAGAAGAAGATGGTGGGTTAATAGGACCAATAAAATCTAAACCCCATTTAGAAAAGGGAAAATCAGGAAGGACAAGTTGTAAGGGCATGGTAGAGAAATGTTCTCTATCATCGAACTTTTGGAATTTATCACGGGATCTTACAAATTCATATGAATCTCTAAAAATGGATGGCTAATAATAACCAGTCCTAAGGATTTTAAAAGAGTGGCTTTGGCAACAAAATGACCACCAATATGAACAATATATGTTGTTGATCCATGAATCTCATTTAATATTTTTTGGGTTGCATTATCATCTATGCATCGTAGCAACAACCCATCATCAAACCTTCTAAACAAAGAGTCTCCTAAAATGAGGTACCTAGAAGATTCAATATGAAACATCCTTTGTTGATGAGGGTTCAAATGATCTGGACACCTTTGAAATTTCAATTAGTGAATGAGAAGTTTGTACCATGGGTGCTCAGAAAGAGTAAGATTTTGGTTTTCGATATAAAATAATGGAGATAGAAGATTATCTTCATCTTCAGAAAGTTCACTTGGTTTAGGATGTTGAGCTAAGTGAAGGGATAAGTCATGTCCCTTGATCATTTTGGACATCATGATCGTCAAATCATGATCCTGGATTTTCACAAGCCAATGTGCAAGCTTACCTGAAAGATGTGTTTGTAAAAGTAAAAACTTGATAGCAGGAAAAGGGATTTTTACCTACGTGTGCTTGCCTTGAATAAAATGGAGAAATTTTTCTATAGATTTGACAAGAGAGAAAGAATGCTTCTCAATGTAAGAATATTTAATTTCATCATCCAATAAGCTCTGAATCATGTAAGCTACAGGTTTTCATTATTTTGATCATCATTTTTCATAATATTTGTAGAAATTGCTTCTTCTGTAGCATTTGTATGTATAATGAAGTCTTTTTCAAAGTCTAGTTTCGCCAAAACTGATGCAGAACTGATTTATTTCTTTATCCTTATGAAAGCATTTTCAACATTATCTGTCCAAGATAAAGGATGATCCTATTTTAGCATACTATGGATTGGCTTAACTCTGACAACAAAACTAGGAACAAACCTTCAGACAAAATTCATAGTGCCCATAAAAGCTTGAATTATTTCTTTGATGTAGGGGTAGGGAAATTCAGTATCACGACAACCCTCTTAGGATCTATGCTTATTCCTGAACCAGAAACAATATGATCAAGAATTTTAGCTTAGGTGACAACGAAAATAGACTTTGAAGGATTCAAATAAATTCCAAATTTTTTGCATCACATGAAGACTTTTCGAAGATGATCAAAATGATCTAATCAAGTTTTGGAATAAACCATTAAATCATTAAGATAAACCTGAATTATCTTACCGATTAGATCGTCGAAAGATAATTGCATAGCTCTCTAAAAAGTGGCACCTGTATTAGACAATCCAAACGACATTTGTTTGTAGGAAAAGGTGCCCTTACGGGTTGTAAATGTGGTTTTATAAAAATTGCCAAGTAATGACATCATTTTCGATCCTGCAACTTGTTGTAAGATCATTTCCATATTAAGAAGTGGAAATTTTCCTTTTACACTTTCTCTATTCAAAGCACGAAAATCAACACAAAGGCTAATCTGACATGTTTTCTTCCGAACAAGAACAAGATTCGATACCCATTCAGAATACTTAACTGGAACGATTATATGAGCATTTAGAAGTTTCTCCGCTTCTTTTCGGATTATGGCTTCAAGTACAAGATTCCCAGGTCTTTGTTTCTGCCTGAATGGATTTTCCCCTTCCTTAATGAGAATGGCATGTTGTATAATATTAGGATCAAAACCACGAATATCCTCATAAGACCAGGAAAAAACATCACGAAATTATTGGAACAAGTCCATTTACTTATTCCTTTCTTCATCAAAACATTGAGCACCTATTTTAATAATCTTTAGGGATTTTGGGGTTCCAATGTTCATGGGGATGGTATCCCCAAATTTTCTTTTAGACTCCTCTTCTTTATTATTTTCTTTATTGCTTACATCACTTGTTGAGAATGAACTCTCAAGAAGAGTTAAGACCTTAGGAAGTTTATTGTTTTCAAAGGAAATAATTTATTTAGGCTTGTAAGGTTCATTCTGTATGAAGGCACAAGTACCTTCGTCATATGGAAAAACTTGTCAAGATTCTACATTATTAGGAAGATGAGGTCGGTAAAGAGACATAAATGTACAATTTGGTCTATGAGGTAAAATTTGTCTTTTAGATGAGGCTACAAAAACAACTAACCTATAAACCATAGAATTAAGTTCTCTTTTAATATCAGTGATGTTGAAAGATAGTAGATTTGAGATCAATGCCCAAACAACTTGGGTGTATCTTTTAAGTAACTTGTTGTTGGGCTTACATATTTTATGGAATAAATTCACAACAACTTCTGAATCGCCAAAAATAGTAAGATGACCACAACCAATATTATAAGCATTTTCAATGCCTAAGAATAAGACTTCAAACTCATCAACATTGTTTGTATAGGAAGATTCTAATCTAAAGGAAAAATTTTGAATTTTTCCTACAGGGGAGTACAATATAATACCTGCCTCGTTACCTTCATTTGAACATGCACCATCAAAATGCATATTCCATATACTTTCATCATAATTAGTTGGTTCAAGAAATGTTTCATCTTCATTAGCAAAGATCGAATAGACACCCATGTCTTCCTCAACGTAATTTACATTAGGTTGAGGAACGCTTTCAATGTAAGGTGAAATCCTTCCTTCCATTAGGGCAATAATATTCTTTCCATTATTAGGGATGGATAAATGTGAACCATCTAGTGATTGGTGACCACCAGTTAGGGCAAGACAGTATCTACCCAAAATTATTGAATAGTTACTAATAGGCATATCAATGACTTGTATATTAAGAGTGGTTCTTATTTCAAGGTGAGCACAGAGGACTAGAATTACATATTTGATCTCACCTATGATATATTGTTGTTGATTATTATAGGAGAGCATACTCATCGGGTTTTCATTGGTACAAGAAAGGCCTATCTCTTCCATAATAATTTTGGACATAACGCTCAAACCAAATCCACCATCTATTAGGCAACAGTGAGTTATTTTATCAATAATTTTTACATAAATATAGAAAGGGGGGTTTTTTACAGGGTTTCTAAAATTATTTACACCTATTATGTTTACATTTGACTCATATCCATCATAATTTTTAGTCAAATTAGCTACTATCGAAGTTTTACCTTCCATGAAATTTTTCAGATGTTGTTGTTGTTCCGAGACAAGGACCATATCCAAGAGAGAGGTATCTTCTTTGATATTAGCTATATGATTGAGGATATTATATTTTGATGGAGGGAAAGGAGTTGATACTCCTTGAATGTTCGAAGACCTGTCAACCTGGGGGTTTGCATCTTGGGATGATGAGCTGGGAGAAAAAGTGGTTCAGGAAGAATCAACTTTACTCTTATTAGTGTAATTTTTATTTCCATTTTTTATCACTGTGACATCATCCTGTGGAGCCCAATATAAGACAACAATAGTAGCATCAAGTTTTTTTTCCAAATATTCGATCTCTAACGTTTCTTTTTACCTCACAGGTCATTTCATCATGATTTTCTTCGCAAAAATTGCACCAAGCACGAGACATTACAGCCTTGGGTTGGAAGATATCATTATTTGGCTTCCTAAAGGATGTGTGGGAAAAAGACTCGGGAGGAATGGAAATTCCCCTTTTGTCATAAGAAATCATCTAGTTATTCATGTCTTACATGAGATGCAAGACTGCAAACATATCAGTTTGTCTTACATAATATCCTTTTAGGAGACCAATTCTTTCTAGCTACTCTCCATACTCAAGACATGTCTGAAGTGCAAATCTGAGATTGTATATAGATTTTTCTTCCAATATTTGACAATAGGAAGAGGGAAAAGCATTGTAATAGTGCATGAAAGTTGCTTAGTTTTGGGGGCGGATCAGTTCAAGAATTTGATTGTACAACTTGGTGAAGCGAAGATTAAATGATTTGATAGTCTCACTGTTGTTATAGATAATATTATTGTATTCCTTTAATTGATTAGTTGGGATTTTGGGTTACACGTATGTCATTTTAAACCAGTAGACTAGTTCTTCCCACATGGAAAGGGTTTTAGGTGGTAAGTCAAAAAAAATTGCAACAACCTTTTCTTTCGCCCCTATATTACTTCAAGCATTAAAAAAGGCTATTAAGTTTTCATTAGTAATAATAGTACCGTTTCCCAAAAACTTGGGAAAATAATCTTTAAACTTCGAAAGGGGGTGAGAAGGTGGTGTAAGATTCAGGGGAAAAGATATGTGCCACGGGGTGCTAGTAGCATCTTCTTCAAATTGAAAAATACCATATTTTTTAATGAATTTAGTTGTATTAGTTGTAGATCGGACTGGAATTTGATGGCTATAAATGCTACCAATTACAGATGATGTTGAAGGTTGTGAAGAGGAGGAACCTCCGATATCGCTACTGCTACTAGAATATGTCATTTTAAAAGTGAAAGAGGTCACAGGTATAGTAGAACTAGCAAAATTAGATAAGGTCCATCATAGATTAGTTTGTTGGACTTGTATGATTTCCTTTTTCCTCCCTATCTCAAATATAGGATAAAATTTAGGAGATAAACCTCATGTTCTTCAAGAATCATGAGAGATAGAGGACATGTGAAAATGAATTAATGAGGAGGCTGATTTCTGGGCATCCTTTGTCGGGCCTCCCACTATTCACGTATTCTGATATCTCTGGAAATGACTTCCCAAGAATTATGCAATTCAACACGATTGTTAGCATTTTCTAAAATGTTATTAAATAAAGTCAAGGAAATGTTAGTTTGATCGTCAAGACCATCACCGATATTGAGCTATCTAGTAATAGGTATAGTCATCGAAACAGTCAATTAAATCCAAAATAAGAACGGAAAACAAAGAAACTAGTTACATAAATAAGGATACAACAACTAGAGAGATATGGCAAAGATCTCCCTAGTATGGTTGCCAAATAAATGTTGAGGAAAAGGTATGAAGAACCTCACTCCAACATTTTCGAATCTTACTTGGCTAGGGTAAGATAGTTGGGATTATCACCCAAGGTTTATATCCTTAGAAAAAATTATCAATTGATTCTCAAGTAATAAGTATAAGGAACCAATGTTGTCATTTTATAATTAAATTGTTCAAAAGAAGAAGAAAAAAAAGATGTGTTGTGTTGAGAATTAAAGAACAAATGGAATGTAAATCTGAAAGTAATATCATAGATTACACATATGAGATCAAAATCATCAAAGCGATTTTATTAATTTCACTCCAAGTTACAATCATAACCTTCTTTTCAAACCCCTATGAGGGTAAGGACCAAGATCAGATTTGGATATCTTCGATGAGAACCATACAAAAAGACTCTAACAACAAGTGAAGACTGAGACTAGAAATATGGATCATCTTATCCACAAAAGTATCATCTACTGACTCTACAAAATATTCCCTATCAGTAATGAAAACTTATTCATGAACAGATTAGAATATATAGATTTCCAAGACAAATGATCAACCTTTCAAGAATAAGATGTTGAATAATGTATCTCAATCTTTGAATCCTACTATCTTCAATAATACCATGTTATCAACAAAAAGTTTAAGACTCTATGATAACTCATAGTGAATGAAAATAATTAATCTCACAATTTTTAAGAGAAAACCTTTATCAGAAATTTCTTTCTTTTTTCTCTCTCTATGTGTCCCTTCCTTTGATCAGCTTTTATCTTCCTCAAAATAAGTTGTGGTAGTTTCAAGCTACCTTTAGTTAATTAATAATTTACTTAATATTAGTTAGGGACAATAATAATAACTAAAGGGTTTATTAAATAATAAAAAATAGGTGGGCCCCCTAATCCTTTAAGTCCTTTTAAGTTTGATTTCCTCCTTGTTGATCCATAATTTAATTAAATAATAAATCATGGCACCTCATACATATGCACAAACAATCACTTTTATCATCCCCTTATATCTCCCAAAATAATATATATATATATATATATATATATATATATATAATGTATTTTTCACCATGAAAAGAAATTATTGATTGGTTGTCAAAAAATGAAGATAATGGTATCAATTTGTCCCAAAAGTCAAAACATAAACAAATTTTCCACCACCAGAAACAAACATAAAATATCAAAATTCATAATTATTGTGTGAAGCAGTCTGCCTCTTCTCACTGCTTGTTGCCCTTCCTACTTTGTTTGTTGAATGAGCCTTCTTAGTGAGTGGCCAATTGGATGATTGAGGATGAAATTCACTGAGAGTTGGAGAAGGTTCATTGATTTGTTGGGAATGTGAAGTGACTGAATTACATGAATCATTTGATGACTTAGAATGAGTGACCCTTTTTTTACCCTTGCTTGACATAGGCTCATGGATGGTTGTCTTGAGTCTTTTTCTTGCATGAAAGGATTGAACAGGGGATGCAACATGATCAAAAATTTTGGCATGTTGGTTGAGTGGAGGTGGAGGTGGCAATGGAAATGAAACTGTGGGCCAGCCATCATGATGAAATACATGGGAATGAACAATATCATGCCATACATCATTGATATGAACATATGGCTGGAGGGACACATGATCTAGAACATGGACATTAGAAAAACTTGGGCGGGGTTGGTTGGAAAGGAGGCCTTTCCAATCTAGGATATGGTTAAAACCATCCTTGGCCCACTAAGTTAAAGAACCCAACTTGGAATAGTTGATTTAACTTTTGAGGATCATCATCAAAATGAATAGAAAATCAAGGTCTCATGTTGCCTCTTTGCCAAAAAATTGTTTCTTCCTCTTCCCCCACCTCTGCCATGGATTCCTATGCTAAAGAAACTCATTGTCTGGAAGCAAACTTAGATCAGAATATGAATAAGAAAGACTAATCAACCATCAATTTACTCTAAAGATAAATTTAAAATATTGGCTCTTATCAATCCACACACTAGCATACATGCAATCAATCCATTACTCTACTTGTATCAATCATAGTCATTCTACCAACTTAGATCCACAACTGTCATTATTTAGAACAAGGATTTTTAATGAAATATAGGATGTGATTGGGTTTGTAATGAATGAATTTAGTGGAATGCATGAAAGGGGAACAATGGTTACTATTCTAAATAAGATTAATTCTTAATCTAAGATCACTTTTATAATTATATCACCATCTTCATTCAATTGTTGACTTCATTAATATTGCTCATTTTTCCTCTTCAAAATATCCTCTTAACAATTTATCCAAATTACAGGGCTTTATACAATCACATTTTCTTTTTTAAAACAGAACATGGGAATAAAAATGATTTTGGGGAAAATGAGGGCTTTATAATTTGTGTAAAGTGAAATTATGGATAGGAAATGAAAATGATCAATGTTCTTTCTGTAGAAAACTTATCCACCACCAATCATCAACTAGTGTGAACAATTCAAGGCCTCAAAATAGAACCCTGTAATTTTTGCCTTTGGATTCCTTAGAGTTCGATTAAAATAAATTAACCAAAATTCTCATTTAATAAATTTCTGTAAGAAAATACATATATAAACGTTTTAAAATATATCCATTCAAACTTTGTTTTACCAATCCTACTCAATCCATAGAATTCATCATAACAGTAGAGTGAATCCAACCTAATATCAATCCAAAAGAGAACAAGAGTAATTGTTCATATTATTCAAACTAATTCTCATCTTTGTTCATAAATTGGTTGTTAAATAGTGTCAAAACCTGGGTGCTGTAAAAATATTTGTAAACAGTGAGATTTATAACCAATATTCCAACCAATACGAGCCCAATAATATGATGTTGGACTACACACAAGATATAGCATTTTAACACTCCCAATCTTGGTCTGTGCATAAAATTTATTTGCATAACCTAATATCAACAAGCAAGCCCAAATATTGATGACGGAATCTAGGAAACTAAATATAGGGTTTCGCGTATTATTTCTTGAAACAAACAATAACTCTAAATAATCTTTAAATCCAAAATAAGTTGAAACAAAAGGGTGAGTCGAAACCATAGATTTGAATCCTTCTAAATCATAAGCCATAACCCATTATCTACAATTGGATTCAAACCAACACCAGCAAGATGTATATCAGATAAAAATAGTTTGAAACCCATCCATATGCCCCAAACAATTGTCACAACCAAATCGAGCTAACATTACAATGAGCCCATAGAATTATTTGATATTTCCTTTTGAACGAAGTACAGAAGCAATCAAAAAAGAACCCCTGTAGTGCACACTGCATGTTTCCATTTTAAAAAACAAAACCCATACCAAATGCAAAGAAACCAATGATGTTCGATATCGGAACACAACCATAGCAACACCAGAATGCAATCAAGGCTGGTAAGATTGTATTTCACTTGAAAATATTTTCCTTTTCAAACCAAACTGTAACACAAGTTGCAATGTAAAACCTAGGTCATAAGCATCATTGGTTTTCAAAACCCATTTGTTATTTTATTTCATACTCAACCAAAACATATAACAACTCACCATTAACAATCCTTAAAATATTCACGCACAACATAGAATCACACTCATAACACACATATAGCATGCAACCAATTTGAGCCAATATTCAATTTTTTCTTAGCAGATTAGCTTATGGATGCCAAAAGAGTCAAAATGTGTTCATACCTATGCAATTTGATTAAATAGCTACACAAGAATATCCTAATATCGTTATCCAACCACTAGTATAATTCCAAACTTAAAACCCTTGACTAAGAACAACAGATAATTTCCAAACAAGTTTTAGTGCAAAAGGTGGTATGCCTCAGGAAAGAAACCCAATAGAGAGTGCATTAACTCTTATTTAATTCACGTCACCTCGACAAGACCAAAACTCACCAACCTTTCCATGATATCCAATAAAACATTACATGGTGGAATGCACTCAATCACCAACTCAGACTCAACATCAAGCTTTATTGCCATGCCAAAAAAACTATTGAGCTCACAACCATAACATATCCCACCACTATACCACATTCACAAATGTCATAAAGTGTCAACGCTTTATCAACCAACCATGTCAACTTAACAATCAAGCAACGTGACATATGGGAACCATATGATATGTGAATTTTATTGCAAGTCAACTTTGTTCATACTTGTATGATATTGCAACTTAACATGATACCATTATTGTTATATGATATATATGGATATGATAGAAGTTAACCTTCCTTTTAACATGTCACAAGCCATGTTATAACAACAAAAATCAAAATCATAAGTAGCATAACATTGGTGCAATGGGTCTTTCCCATTTTTCTTTTACGTTTAGAACATGGTGACGATATATTTAATGCAATCTGAGGATGAAGAGCATTATATATCATTGTCAAAGAAACCATGTGTGTATGTATCATAAGATAGAATACCAAAATGTAATCAAGTCATTTGTTTGTAAGCTGCATTTCTTTCTTAAAAATGAGTGAAATCAACTTAATATAGTTTCTCTAAGGGGTCCCACCTATTAGTTAAATAATATAGTAATAGAATAAATATAGTGAATCGCAATCGTTTGCAAGCAAGATTCTTGTTGCACATTTTTGCATCAACATTCATGAGCCAACATCAAGAAATGGTTTAGTTTAGTGAATAATTTATATGATTGAAAAATCCACCTTCCTAAATATGATCATTTTCTTTCTCAATTGTGAGTTTTAAGGTGACAGAGAATCGGTCATTGTGACAAAAAGTGCAAAAATTATATCATGTTAACTATTGTAGAACCCCAATGGTTAATTATATACTGAAATTGTTGTCAAAAATCCAATCCTTGGAAGAAGTTCCTAACTAATGGTAGCAAATTAAAGCAGTGTAGAATGAATACCTATGGATATATTCATAAAATGGCAAGAGGACATGGACACGAGGTCCTTGAATTTAGGCAAGAACATGTATTGGTAAGTAAAAAAAGAAGAGGATAATACCCACTATAACACCAAGACTATTGGCATGCTTAGTATATGGAACTTAAATATGTTATATGCAGTCATTTGACAAACAATATCGATGTCTTTTGAACATGTGGTGTGATTACAATTAAAAAGTACATGGCTTCCATGCCCTTTGGTGTTATTGAGAATGCTCTAGTTAATTGATATGCAAGTGGATCCCATGAATTGGTGTTATGATATTCTCAAAGTGAGTGAATATACAAATGTAAAGTGTGAGAGAGAGACATCATCCTGTAGACTTCGATCTACTATTTCTTTTTTTGTAGAACAGAAAATGTGTTGTTTTCCCTTGAGCAACTTGACCTGGATGCTCTTACCCCAATTTTCAAGAAAATTTCATTCCTATCAATTCTAAATGTTGGTCCCAAGGTTTATAAGGTTTGTATGTAATGGAGAATCTAGTTGGATAATTGGTATGAAACTGATATCGAAGATTGTTGTTTCCCTGTAAAACCAAAGAGCATGGAAATAATGGTCTGCATGCATGTCTCTAGATGTTGAGGCTCAAGGCACACATTAGGGGTGTTTGGATTGAGAAACAACACAATATCCACTTGCATTATTGGAAAGTGAAGTGAATCACAATAGTGTACCATTACACACATTAGACATGTTGTATTTCTAATTTACACCCATCCCATTAATCAAATGGCTATGCTACTTTTCCAACTATGGGGTTACATAGTCAACAATCCAAGGCAGTAATTCCCATGGATCCTCTACACCAACAGAACTTCTCAGTATTCTCATATTTTGTTAATGAATCTGCAACACTCTTCAAAGTATCCACCTTCATCAATGACACTTTCTTTTCTTCAACCATGTCTCTCACAAATTGATATTGAATATCAATATGTTTTTTCTTTGAATGATAAGTCGGGTTATTCGCTAGAAAAATTGCACTCTGACTGTCACAATCTATCCTTATAGCTTGTTTTACCAACCAAATACTTGAGCACAATATTTGTAACCATATTGATTCCTTACTTGCATGAGTGGATGCCATGTATTCAACTTTTGTAGTTGAAAGTGCCACTACATCCTGTCTTTTGCTCATCCAAATTATTTTTGCTCCAAACAGGTTAAACACATACCCACTTGTAGATCTCCTACGATCCATATCTCTAGCCCAGTCTGCATCCAAAAATCCATGTATATCCAACACTCTGTCCAATCCCAGTCTTCCTTGGTAGCACAATCCATAGCTAGCAGTGCCATGCAAATACCTGAAAACCCTTTTTACTGTTGTCCAATTCTCCTTCCTTGGTTTTGATATATACCTACTCAAAACTCCCACTGCATGTGCAATGTCTATTCTAGTACAGACCATTGCATACATCAAAGCTCCAATTGCACTCGCATATGGAACATGATACATGTGTCCCTCCTCTTCATGTGTCTTGGGACGTTGATCCGCAGATAACTTTACACCAACATGAATAGGAACCTTGACCGGTTTACATTCCTTCATATTAAACCTCTGCAATATTGTCTCGACATATTTTCTTGGATTTAACCAGATTTTCCTCTTTTTCCGATCTCTTTTAATTTCCATGCCCAAAATGAAATTTGAAGCACCGAGATCCTTCATGTCAAATTTAGAGGAAAATTGAGTTTTCACATCCTGAATAATCTCCTTGTTGTTTCCTATTANTAGGCTCATGGATGGTTGTCTTGAGTCTTTTTCTTGCATGAAAGGATTGAACAGGGGATGCAACATGATCAAAAAATTTGGCATGTTGGTTGAGTGGAGGTGGAGGTGGCAATGGAAATGAAACTGTGGGCCAGCCATCATGATGAAATACATGGGAATGAACAATATCCGTCCATCCATCATTGATATGAACATATGGTTGGAGGGACACATGATCTAGAACATGGACATTAGAAAATCTTGGGCGGGGTTGGTTGGAAAGGAGGCCTTTCCAATCTAGGATATGGTTAAAACCATCCTTGGCCCACTAAGTTAAAGAACCCAACTTGGAATAGTTTATTTAACTTTTGAGGATCATCATCAAAATGAATAGAAAATCAAGGTCTCATGTTGCCTCTTTGCCAAAAAATTGTTTCTTCCTCTTCCCCCACCTATGCCATGGATTCCTATGCTAAAGAAACTCATTGTCTGGAAGCAAACTTAGATCAAAATATGAACAAGAAAGACTAATCAACCATCAATTTACTCTAAAGATAAATTTAAAATATTGGCTCTTATCAATCCACACACTAGCATACATGCAATCAATCCATTACTCTACTTGTATCAATCATAGTCATTCTACCAACTTAGATCCACAACTGTCATTATTTAGAACAAGGATTTTTAATGAAATATAGGATGTGATTGGGTTTGTAATGAATGAATTTAGTGGAATGCATGAAAGGGGAACAATGGTTACTATTCTAAATAAGATTAATTCTTAATCTAAGATCACTTTTATAATTATATCACCATCTTCATTCAATTGTTGACTTCATTAATATTGCTCATTTTTCCTCTTCAAAATATCCTCTTAACAATTTATCCAAATTACAGGGCTTTATACAATCACATTTTCTTTTTTAAAACAGAACATGGGAATAAAAATGATTTTGGGGAAAATGAGGGCTTTATAATTTGTGTAAAGTGAAATTATGGATAGGAAATGAAAATGATCAATGTTCTTTCTGTAGAAAACTTATCCACCACCAATCATCAACTAGTGTGAACAATTCAAGGCCTCAAAATAGAACCCTGTAATTTTTGCCTTTGGATTCCTTAGAGTTCGATTAAAATAAATTAACCAAAATTCTCATTTAATAAATTTCTGTAAGAAAATACATATATAAACGTTTTAAAATATATCCATTCAAACTTTGTTTTACCAATCCTACTCAATCCATAGAATTCATCATAACAGTAGAGTGAATCCAACCTAATATCAATCCAAAAGAGAACAAGAGTAATTGTTCATATTATTCAAACTAATTCTCATCTTTGTTCATAAATTGGTTGTTAAATAGTGTCAAAACCTGGGTGCTGTAAAAATATTTGTAAACAGTGAGATTTATAACCAATATTCCAACCAATACGAGCCCAATAATATGATGTTGGACTACACACAAGATATAGCATTTTAACACTCCCAATCTTGGTCTGTGCATAAAATTTATTTGCATAACCTAATATCAACAAGCAAGCCCAAATATTGATGACGGAATCTAGGAAACTAAATATAGGGTTTCGCGTATTATTTCTTGAAACAAACAATAACTCTAAATAATCTTTAAATCCAAAATAAGTTGAAACAAAAGGGTGAGTCGAAACCATAGATTTGAATCCTTCTAAATCATAAGCCATAACCCATTATCTACAATTGGATTCAAACCAACACCAGCAAGATGTATATCAGATAAAAATAGTTTGAAACCCATCCATATGCCCCAAACAATTGTCACAACCAAATCGAGCTAACATTACAATGAGCCCATAGAATTATTTGATATTTCCTTTTGAACGAAGTACAGAAGCAATCAAAAAAGAACCCCTGTAGTGCACACTGCATGTTTCCATTTTAAAAAACAAAACCCATACCAAATGCAAAGAAACCAATGATGTTCGATATCGGAACACAACCATAGCAACACCAGAATGCAATCAAGGCTGGTAAGATTGTATTTCACTTGAAAATATTTTCCTTTTCAAACCAAACTGTAACACAAGTTGCAATGTAAAACCTAGGTCATAAGCATCATTGGTTTTCAAAACCCATTTGTTATTTTATTTCATACTCAACCAAAACATATAACAACTCACCATTAACAATCCTTAAAATATTCACGCACAACATAGAATCACACTCATAACACACATATAGCATGCAACCAATTTGAGCCAATATTCAATTTTTTCTTAGCAGATTAGCTTATGGATGCCAAAAGAGTCAAAATGTGTTCATACCTATGCAATTTGATTAAATAGCTACACAAGAATATCCTAATATCGTTATCCAACCACTAGTATAATTCCAAACTTAAAACCCTTGACTAAGAACAACAGATAATTTCCAAACAAGTTTTAGTGCAAAAGGTGGTATGCCTCAGGAAAGAAACCCAATAGAGAGTGCATTAACTCTTATTTAATTCACGTCACCTCGACAAGACCAAAACTCACCAACCTTTCCATGATATCCAATAAAACATTACATGGTGGAATGCACTCAATCACCAACTCAGACTCAACATCAAGCTTTATTGCCATGCCAAAAAAACTATTGAGCTCACAACCATAACATATCCCACCACTATACCACATTCACAAATGTCATAAAGTGTCAACGCTTTATCAACCAACCATGTCAACTTAACAATCAAGCAACGTGACATATGGGAACCATATGATATGTGAATTTTATTGCAAGTCAACTTTGTTCATACTTGTATGATATTGCAACTTAACATGATACCATTATTGTTATATGATATATATGGATATGATAGAAGTTAACCTTCCTTTTAACATGTCACAAGCCATGTTATAACAACAAAAATCAAAATCATAAGTAGCATAACATTGGTGCAATGGGTCTTTCCCATTTTTCTTTTACGTTTAGAACATGGTGACGATATATTTAATGCAATCTGAGGATGAAGAGCATTATATATCATTGTCAAAGAAACCATGTGTGTATGTATCATAAGATAGAATACCAAAATGTAATCAAGTCATTTGTTTGTAAGCTGCATTTCTTTCTTAAAAATGAGTGAAATCAACTTAATATAGTTTCTCTAAGGGGTCCCACCTATTAGTTAAATAATATAGTAATAGAATAAATATAGTGAATCGCAATCGTTTGCAAGCAAGATTCTTGTTGCACATTTTTGCATCAACATTCATGAGCCAACATCAAGAAATGGTTTAGTTTAGTGAATAATTTATATGATTGAAAAATCCACCTTCCTAAATATGATCATTTTCTTTCTCAATTGTGAGTTTTAAGGTGACAGAGAATCGGTCATTGTGACAAAAAGTGCAAAAATTATATCATGTTAACTATTGTAGAACCCCAATGGTTAATTATATACTGAAATTGTTGTCAAAAATCCAATCCTTGGAAGAAGTTCCTAACTAATGGTAGCAAATTAAAGCAGTGTAGAATGAATACCTATGGATATATTCATAAAATGGCAAGAGGACATGGACACGAGGTCCTTGAATTTAGGCAAGAACATGTATTGGTAAGTAAAAAAAGAAGAGGATAATACCCACTATAACACCAAGACTATTGGCATGCTTAGTATATGGAACTTAAATATGTTATATGCAGTCATTTGACAAACAATATCGATGTCTTTTGAACATGTGGTGTGATTACAATTAAAAAGTACATGGCTTCCATGCCCTTTGGTGTTATTGAGAATGCTCTAGTTAATTGATATGCAAGTGGATCCCATGAATTGGTGTTATGATATTCTCAAAGTGAGTGAATATACAAATGTAAAGTGTGAGAGAGAGACATCATCCTGTAGACTTCGATCTACTATTTCTTTTTTTGTAGAACAGAAAATGTGTTGTTTTCCCTTGAGCAACTTGACCTGGATGCTCTTACCCCAATTTTCAAGAAAATTTCATTCCTATCAATTCTAAATGTTGGTCCCAAGGTTTATAAGGTTTGTATGTAATGGAGAATCTAGTTGGATAATTGGTATGAAACTGATATCGAAGATTGTTGTTTCCCTGTAAAACCAAAGAGCATGGAAATAATGGTCTGCATGCATGTCTCTAGATGTTGAGGCTCAAGGCACACATTAGGGGTGTTTGGATTGAGAAACAACACAATATCCACTTGCATTATTGGAAAGTGAAGTGAATCACAATAGTGTACCATTACACACATTAGACATGTTGTATTTCTAATTTACACCCATCCCATTAATCAAATGGCTATGCTACTTTTCCAACTATGGGGTTACATAGTCAACAATCCAAGGCAGTAATTCCCATGGATCCTCTACACCAACAGAACTTCTCAGTATTCTCATATTTTGTTAATGAATCTGCAACACTCTTCAAAGTATCCACCTTCATCAATGACACTTTCTTTTCTTCAACCATGTCTCTCACAAATTGATATTGAATATCAATATGTTTTTTCTTTGAATGATAAGTCGGGTTATTCGCTAGAAAAATTGCACTCTGACTGTCACAATCTATCCTTATAGCTTGTTTTACCAACCAAATACTTGAGCACAATATTTGTAACCATATTGATTCCTTACTTGCATGAGTGGATGCCATGTATTCAACTTTTGTAGTTGAAAGTGCCACTACATCCTGTCTTTTGCTCATCCAAATTATTTTTGCTCCAAACAGGTTAAACACATACCCACTTGTAGATCTCCTACGATCCATATCTCTAGCCCAGTCTGCATCCAAAAATCCATGTATATCCAACACTCTGTCCAATCCCAGTCTTCCTTGGTAGCACAATCCATAGCTAGCAGTGCCATGCAAATACCTGAAAACCCTTTTTACTGTTGTCCAATTCTCCTTCCTTGGTTTTGATATATACCTACTCAAAACTCCCACTGCATGTGCAATGTCTATTCTAGTACAGACCATTGCATACATCAAAGCTCCAATTGCACTCGCATATGGAACATGATACATGTGTCCCTCCTCTTCATGTGTCTTGGGACGTTGATCCGCAGATAACTTTACACCAACATGAATAGGAACCTTGACCGGTTTACATTCCTTCATATTAAACCTCTGCAATATTGTCTCGACATATTTTCTTGGATTTAACCAGATTTTCCTCTTTTTCCGATCTCTTTTAATTTCCATGCCCAAAATGAAATTTGAAGCACCGAGATCCTTCATGTCAAATTTAGAGGAAAATTGAGTTTTCACATCCTGAATAATCTCCTTGTTGTTTCCTATTAGCAACATGTCATCCACATACAAGACCAAATAAATCAAATGATCACCAATTAATTTAAAATACACACAATGATCCTCTTTTCTTCTTGTGAAGCCAAGTCCCAACATATAAGTATCAAATTTTTAATACCGCATCCTTGGTGATTGTTTTAAACCATACATGGACATTTTCAGCTTGCATACCAGCTCCTTCTTTCCCTTCACAGCAAATCCTTCTTGTTGATTCATATATATTTCTTCTTCTAGATCCCCATGTAGGATTATTTTCTTCACATCCATCTATTCCACTTCAAAATCAAATGCAACAGCAATAGATAACAGAAATATTATAGAAGTTATCTTGGCAACAGGAGAAAAAATATCACCAAAATCAATTCCCTCAACCTGGGAATAACCCTTTGCTACTAACCGATCTTGTTATTTATCCACTTTTCCTTCTACATTCAGCTTCTTTTTAAATACCCATTTGTTGCCAATAGGATTTCTTCTAGTCGGAAACTCCACTAGATCCCAAGCATCATTCTTATCCAAGGATGCCATTTCTTCATCCATGGCCTTTTTCTAGAGCTTTCCATCCTCTGAATCCACTTCCTCCTTAACATTTCTAAGATCATCATCAGTAATAGACAAAGAAAAATTTGAACAAAAATCAAGTGGATTATACCTTTTTGGTAGCCTTCTTTCTCAAATCAATCTCCTCAATACTGGAGTATGAGGATCTTGTTCTTTTGATTCTTGTTATTTTGTAGAATCTGATTCATCATCCTTTAAATAAAACTCTATTTTCTTTGGTTCTTCCTTACTTGGTAGGACTTCAAGTTTAACAACATCCTTCATTTCTCTAAATACCACATCTCCGTTATACACTACCTTTTTAGTTTCTGGGTTCCAAAGCTTATAACCTTTGAGACCATCTTTATTCCCAATAAAGATACACTTTTCAACCTTCTTATCTAGCTTACTCTTGTTTTCCTTTGGAACATGAACATATGCCTCACAACCAAATACCTTGAGATGTGTGAGAGAATGTTTCTTACCAGTCCATACCTCTTGTGGAGTCTTTTCATCTAGCGTTGATGAGGGTGATATGTTGACCAGGTAACATGTAGTACCCACTACCTCTGCCTGGAATTTTTTCCATAACCCGACACCACTAAGCATGCACCTTTCTTTTTCCATCAGCGTCCTGTTCATCCTTTCTACAACTCCATTATGTTGAGGTGTATATGGAGTATTCTTCTTCCTTTCTATACCGCACTTCTTACAGAATTATTCAAATTCATTCCCGCAGAACTCTCTACCGTTATCTTTCCTCAACACCTTAATTATTTTCTCTATTTGATTATCAACAAGAGCCTTAAACTCTTTAAAAATGTCAAAGTCTTCATGTTTATTCATGAGGAAATATATCCAAGTATTCCTCAAGAATCCATCTATAAATGAGACATAGTACACAGGTTTTCCCAAAGATGGGACCGACACAGTCCAAAAACATCATTGTGAACTAGTTGTAAAATTCCTTCTGCCCGC
>JZKD02S1934817.1:25006-38674 GCA_000966675.3 Picea glauca
CCCAACTCTATGAGACAGACCATGACTTCGCCACCACATACCAAATGTTGGGCACAAATGCATTTGTCGATAATTTCCATCTTCAGGATGGGTTGTTGTGTCATATGGGCTATATCTGTGTTCCATCAAGTGAGCAAGTGAAGTTGATCTAGGAAGCCCACTACAGTTGGGTGGCATGGCATTTTGGCATCGAAAGAACAGTGGCGATGCTACAAAAACATTTCTACTAGCCGAGACTTCAATAGGAGGTCGACAATTATATCAGGTCCTGCACTGCTTACGCTATTGCCAAAATGACCACTAAGAAATAGGGTCTGTACACCCCTCTTCCTACTCTTGACAGGCCATGGGAATCCATCTCAATGGACTACATGTCAGGCCTCCCATCCACCAAGCGGGGAAATGACTATGTTTTTGTGTTTGTTGATCGCTTTTATAAGATGGCGATTTTGGTTGCCTGCAAGAAGAGCATCACAATAGGGGCCACTGCCAAGCTCTTCTTTGAACGAGTCTGGGTACATTTTGGAATCCCACAAACCATTGTCTCAGATCAGGATAGTCGATTTTGTTAATATTATGGTAGCTGTGGGAGGTATTTACCTCCACGTGTGAACCTGACAATAATAGAAGACTCTGGGAAGCAAGAGAAACCCTAATGAGCTGGCTAAGAACCCTAGAAGCCTTGTCGACTCAAGAAGAAAATTTATCTTAGGCTATTAGCCTCCAAGAGAAGAAGTCAGCCAGAAATAATAATAATATACTGAACAGACACTTATCCAAAAGGAGAAGTCGTCCCCAACAAAACTAGCAGAACTACTATAAATACAGGGTGCCAGTTCTCATTTGTAGCATCTAAGAATTGTAGTTTTCCCAGTTGGTGCGCACTGCAGTTGCAGTCTTGTGCGCAGGTTTGGAGGAGGGTTGCAGGTGCAGTTGCAACAACAACTTGTTTTAGTATTGGGTTGAATATCTCTTGGATGGGGTTTGGACAATCTAATCACTTTTTTGTGATGCGCCATCCTTGGGGAAAGGTTTACTACTCTTTGTTTGGATATCTAGCTTGGGGTTTGCTTCTGGAGGAATTCTTAGTCAAGGTTAAGGTGTTCGGAGGGAGGCTTTGGCCTATGGTTGGGTGACGAGGGTATTGTCAATGGTAAAATGAGCACACCATCTTCTATATTCTAACAGGTTATGGGTCCACACCCCTTCAGTTAGCCTAAAATGCTGGAAGGAAACATAGCTGCTAGACATTGAGCTCGTTGAGGAACTATCGCTAGGGTTACTAGCAGGAGTAGTTTCCAAAAGCACTACAGCTAGGGTTACTAACAGAAGCAGTTGCAGAAACCCTAAACCTCTTGTCGAGGAACCTTAAGTAACGAGATTGACCTAATCTCTGGATAGATCAGTGCACCCTAGCCCAACGCATCTCCTGGTACTCTCAGAAGGCCAAGACGTGAAGTTTGGATTTCTGGTCAAATCTAGGGTTTGACCAAGTCAAGCAAGCCATGAAGAACTCTATGAAGTCTGAGAACAAGCTAGATGGAGCCTCTAACTTTAGAGCATGGAAGACAAGGATTGAACTCATCCTTGCTAAGAATAAAGTGTTATATATTGTGAAAGGAAAGATCATGAAGCCAGAGTTTAAAGAAGGAGAAGAGAACCTATGGAGAAGTTGAAAGATGTTGACATCAATGCTATGAGTATCATAGTGGATTTCATAAAATACCACTTGATACCCTACATCTCCCATATTGACTCATCAAAGAAGATGTACGATTCCCTAACAAATCTCTTCTTAGTCAGAAACATTGGACAAGTTATGAGTCTAAAGAATGAGCTCTGTGACATTAAGATGAATGATAACGACATCATAACATCATACTTTGTAAGGATCTCCTAGTTAAGACATCAACTACAAGCTATTGAAGAGATCACTTCAGAAAATGAATTGGTGAACATAGTACTCAATGGTCTTCCTAAGACATGGGATGCATTTTCCACAAGCATGAACACAAGGAAGGAGTACCCGACATTTGAAGAAATTTGGACTTGCTGTGCTCAAGAAGAATCAAGAATCAATGCAAAAGAGAAACCCCAAAATAAGTACGATGATAAATCCTTCACAACAAGATTCAAGAACTTCAGGAACAAAAGGAAGTTTGGTTCAAGGAGGAAGCCAAATCAAGAGAAAGACATTTCAGAAATACAATGCATCAATTCTCAAAAGTATTGTCACTATAGGAACTAGTGTCCCGAGCTAAAGAAAAGGAAGGAGAAACATGAAGCATGGATTTCCAAAAAAAAGGAACCTACAAAGAAGACTAAGAAGGATGGAAGAGACTTATTCTACTAAAAGGTAACAACACTCTTCTTATTTCTTGTACATATCTTGCTTGTATCGTCTCTGTACATATCTTGTACATATATCTCTTGGAAGATAATGTGTTCTAAGAAGAACTATACCTATGAAAGAACAAACAAGATGAAAAGAAGGTATCATTAGATATTACACATAAAAGAATGAAATATATCATGTGAAAGCTATTACAAGATAAGATGAAATCTGAATCAATCTTGAAGAGACTTTGAAGTCAGACATCAAGAGAAATTGTAGAAAGACTTATGACGACAACTAAGACGGAAGTGTGGACTTTGTTAGATAGAGAGAGCCAATTATATATTGCAGAAGACAATAAGGATGCAGATGGAAGTATGGACTCTATCAGATGGAGGGAGCCGATTATATGCACTCTTACATGAAGCAAGGATTAGGAGGNCCCAACTCTATGAGACAGACCATGACTTCGCCACCACATACCAAATGTTGGGCACAAATGCATTTGTCGATAATTTCCATCTTCAGGATGGGTTGTTGTGTCATATGGGCTATATCTGTGTTCCATCAAGTGAGCAAGTGAAGTTGATCTAGGAAGCCCACTACAGTTGGGTGGCATGGCATTTTGGCATCGAAAGAACAGTGGCGATGCTACAAAAACATTTCTACTAGCCGAGACTTCAATAGGAGGTCGACAATTATATCAGGTCCTGCACTGCTTACGCTATTGCCAAAATGACCACTAAGAAATAGGGTCTGTACACCCCTCTTCCTACTCTTGACAGGCCATGGGAATCCATCTCAATGGACTACATGTCAGGCCTCCCATCCACCAAGCGGGGAAATGACTATGTTTTTGTGTTTGTTGATCGCTTTTATAAGATGGCGATTTTGGTTGCCTGCAAGAAGAGCATCACAATAGGGGCCACTGCCAAGCTCTTCTTTGAACGAGTCTGGGTACATTTTGGAATCCCACAAACCATTGTCTCAGATCAGGATAGTCGATTTTGTTAATATTATGGTAGCTGTGGGAGGTATTTACCTCCACGTGTGAACCTGACAATAATAGAAGACTCTGGGAAGCAAGAGAAACCCTAATGAGCTGGCTAAGAACCCTAGAAGCCTTGTCGACTCAAGAAGAAAATTTATATTAGGCTATTAGCCTCCAAGAGAAGAAGTCAGCCAGAAATAATAATAATATACTGAACAGACACTTATCCAAAAGGAGAAGTCGGCCCCAACAAAACTAACAGAACTACTATAAATACAGGGTGACAGTTGTCATTTGTAGCATCTAAGAATTGCAGTTTTCCCAGTTGGTGCACACTGCAGTTGCAGTCTTGTGCGCAGGTTTGGAGGAGGGTTGCAGGTGCAGTTGCAACAACAACTTGTTTTAGTATTGGGTTGAATATCTCTTGGATAGGGTTTGGACAATCTAATCACTTTTTTGTGATGCGCCATCCTTGGGGAAAGGTGTACTACTCTTTGTTTGGATATCTAGCCTGGGGTTTGCTTCTGGAGGAATTCTTAGTCAAGGTTAAGGTGCTCGGAGGGAGGCTTTGGCCTATGGTTGGGTGACGAGGGTATCGTCAATGGTAAAATGAGCACACCATCTTCTATATTCTAACAGGTTATGGGTCCACACCCCTTCAGTCATCCTAAAACGCTGGAAGGAAACATAGCTGCTAGACATTGAGCTCGTTGAGGAACTGTCACTAGGGTTACTAGCAGGAGTAGTTTCCAAAATCACTACAGCTAGGGTTACTAACAGAAGCAGTTGCAGAAACCCTAAACCTCTTGTCAAGGAACCTTAAGTAATGAGATTTACCTAATCTCTGGATAGATCAGTGCACCCTAGCCCAATGCATCTCCTGGTACTCTCAGAAGGCCAATACGTGAAGTTTGGATTTCTGGTCAAATCTAGGGTTTGACCAAGTCAAGCAAGCCATGAAGAACTCTATGAAGTCTGAGAACAAGCTAGATGGAGCCACTAACTTCAGAGCATGGAAGACAAGGATTGACCTCATCCTTGCTAAGAATAAAGTGTTAGATATTGTGAAAGGAAAGATCATGAAGCCAGAGTTTAAAGAAGGAGAAGAGAAGGAACCGCAGAACGTTGCAGCTATGAAGAAGTTGAAAGAAGTTGACATCAATGCCATGAGTATCATAGTGGATTTCATAAAATACCACTTGATACCCTACATCTCCCATATTGACTCATCAAAGAAGATGTACGATGCCCTAACAAATCTCTTCTTAGTCAGAAACATTGGACAAGTTATGAGTCTGAAGAATGAGCTCTGTGACATTAAGATGAATGATAACGACATCATAACATCATACTTTGTAAGGATGTCCCAGTTAAGACATCAACTACAAGCTATTGAAGAAATCACTTTAGAAAATGAATTGGTGAACATAGTACTCAATGGTCTTCCCAAGACATGGGATGCATTTGCCACAAGCATGAACACAAGGAAGGAGTACCCAACATTTGAAGAACTTTGGACTTCTTGTGCTCAAGAAGAATCAAGAATCAATGCAAAAGAGAAACCCCAAAATAAGTACGATGATAAATCCTTCACAACAAGATTCAAGAACTTCAGGAACAAAAGGAATTTTGGTTCAAGGAGGAAGCCAAATCAAGAGAAAGACATTTCAGAAATACAATGCTTCAATTCTCAAAAGTACCGTCACTATAGGAACTAGTGTCCCAAGCTAAAGAAAATGAAGGAGAAACATGAAGCATGGATTTCCGAAGAAAAGGAACCTACAAAGAAGACTAAGAAGGATGGAAGAGACTTCTTCTACTAAAAGGTAACAACACTCTTCTTATTTCTTGTACATATCTTGCTTGTATCGTCTCTGTACATATCTTGTATATATATCTCTTGGAAGATAATGTGTTCTAAGAAGAACTATACCTATGAAAGAACAAACAAGATGAAAAGAAGGTATCATTAGATATTACACATGAAAGAATGAAATATATCATGTGAAATCTATTACAAGATAAGATGAAATCTGAATCAATCTTGAAGAGACTTCGAAGTCAGACATCAAGAGAAATTGTAGAAAGACTTATGACGACAACTAAGACGGAAGTGTGGACTTTGTTATATAGAGAGCCAATTATATATTGTAGAAGACAATAAGGACGCAGATGGAAGTATGGACTCTATTAGATGGAGGGAGCCGATTATATGCACTCTTACATGAAGCAAGGATTAGGAGGGAGCTAATCCTATGATCCATTGAA
The DNA here is from genome assembly GCA_000966675.3 of Picea glauca. Lineage (NCBI taxonomy): Eukaryota > Viridiplantae > Streptophyta > Pinopsida > Pinales > Pinaceae > Picea > Picea glauca. Next base: position 30,601 of record JZKD02S1934817.1, read on the forward strand.
GATGATGAAATGTATATATCCATGGTAGAAGCCATGAAAGACAATACGTGTTCATCTCAACCACAAAAGAAGACCTCTTCAAAGAAAATCCTTAAAGTATTCCTGGTTGTCCATCCAGATCCGTGAACCTATGATGAAAGGAAGAAGTGGAATATCTAGAACATGGAATCTCCATGAACCCAAGAGATAATGAAAATCATGAAGAAGAACATGAAGATTCAAAGAAATAAAGAAAGGCCAGATCAACCAGTCATTACATCAATAATCACAAGATTACCAAGCCTGATATGAAAGAAATCAAGCAAAAGAACTTAAAGTCGTGATGAAGAACAGTGTATGGAAGACTTATGAATGAAAGCATTGCAAGATCCAGAACCAGAGGTTCTCTCAGATGGAGGGAGAATACTATCATGATTACTTTTTCCAGTACACTAGACATATCACTACATGAGTCATTATATCATCCACAACATCCATGAGTTGGAATTCTACATTAGATAAATGCAAAGAATGTTCTCCAGAGAAATTGAATAAAGAGTGTATGAAGAGAAATCTCAAGACTTTGAGACATACTAGAAAGAGACTCATGTATGCAGATAAGAAGAAGACAACTTGGTGGAGAACCTCCAGTGCATAGCAGAAGCGTGGTGAAGATTTCCTATAACATCAAGATGACTACTCAGAAGATTAGATCTCATGATGACAGAAGAACTACCACATGTATATGTTCCAGTTCTCCAACTATGATATACTCTATTGTTCAGATCTACATGAAGCCTTCACAGTATTCCAGACTAAATCACATTTGAAATCAATCATTATATTATGCATAATGAAGTCCAAAAAGGAGAGGTAAAGCTCGAGTATATTCCCACTGATGAGTAGACAATAGATATTCTGAAAAAACCTCTATCCAAAATCAAGTTTGTATATTTCCCAGAGAAGACAGGGATCGAGAAGATTCTCCAAGCTAAGAGAAGGTACGGAAAAATATTTTTGAAAAACATTTATTTTTGTAATTTAAGTAACTCTCTAGTTAGGAGGGAGAATTTATATTTGCAATTGAAAAATAGTCCAGATTGGACAGATGCTTTCCTGTTCGGAAAGTGGAATGAGATTTCTGACAGACAATGACTTCCAATTGTAGTTAAAATGGGAGGCAGACTGATTGCTGATGTATCATAGGCAATGATTTCCCATTGTGCTTAACATGGGGAGTGGTCTAGGACAGTCACTCTGAGTAGTGGTCAAGTAGAATGGTCTGCCTCGTTGGGCATTCATTCTTTTGAAGTCCATAGTTGTTAGTAGTTTCAAAGAATGGTCAGTTTTGGAGGTTGATGCAGGATAGACATTACTTAAGGCGGACTCATTCTCTCTAGGTTACACTTCTTTTAGTGTTGGAGGAATGGCCCAGGGTGGGGAATAGTCCAGGCTCAGCAATCAGGGACAGTCATTCCTTAGGGTTTATACATTCTCTCCAGGGTGCACTTTAATTAGTGTAGGAGGAATGGCTTAGGGTGAGGAATGGTCCAAACATTTCTTAGGGTTTATAAATTTTGTCCAAGGTGCACTTTAATTAGTGTAGGAAGAATGGCCCAGGGTGAGAAATGGTCCAGGCTTAGAAATCAGAAATAATCCTTTTTCCTTGTTTATGAAGAATATGGAAAATAGCCCATTGTTGATGAGGGAAAATATTCTTTCAGATCTCACAAACGTGAGTGAAAGATTGGCCCAGAGGATTGATTTTATCTTCAACAATATTTTTCTATGCAAGATGGCATCAGATGATTATTATGAAGACTACCTATCTCCAGACAGTAGAGATATACTACTGTGGTGGATATGTTCCACTATTCGTGAGGAATATATTCTTTCAGAGCTCACATATGTGAGTGAAATATTGGCCCTGGAAAATCAGTTTATATCATAACATTATTTCTATGCAGGATGCTCTCAGATGTTTGTTATGAAGACTGTATGATAGTAGATGAGGACTACTGTGGTGAATATGTTTCATTGTTCGCAACCATATGTTGTTGATCAAGTACTTTTGTGTTACTTGATGTGGTAGTGAACCATTGGATTGTAGTTATGTACTACTATGAATAGACACAGTTGTGCTCTATCCTTGTTTTAATTTCCTTGAAGACTATCAATAGTTTATTGGAGATAATGATCATCCAGATGGATTATGAACAGAGATTTTCCAGACAAAAAATAGTTCAAAACCTTTACTCCTCTTGTATAACTCTATGGTGAGAGTGACTTATCCAACATCATATCTAATTAATCATATGAAGTATGGTTTCGAGAGTTGATGCAGCTGATGGTGATGGTGATGCTCATAATATAGTCATGAAATAGTCTAGATGACTATATTGATGCTACCGAGTAAATGGTATGTTTTTGTGCTCAAGTCCATTACCTGTAAATACCTCTCTAGCTACAAGGGAGTGTTAACCTTATGGTAGTTGCGGGAGGTATTTACCTCCACATGTGAACCTGACGAGAATAGAGGCCTCCAAGAAGCAAGAGAAACCCTAATGAGTTGGCTAATAACCCTATAATCCTTGTCGGCTCAAGAAGAAAATTTATATTAGGATATTAGCCTCAAGGAGAAGAAGTCGACCAGAAATAATAATAATATACTGACCAGACACTTATCGAGAAGGAGAATTCGACCCCAACAAAACTAACAGAACTACTATAAATACAGGGTGCCAATTCTCATTTGCAGCATCTCAGAATTGCAGTTTTCCCAGTTGGTGCACACTGCAGTTGCAGTCTTGTGCACAAGTTTGGAGGAGGGTTGCAAGTGCAGTTGTAGAAACAATTAGTTTCAGTATTGGGTTGAATATCTCTTGGCTAGGGTTTAGACTATCTGATCAGCTTTTTGTGATGCGCCATCCTTGGGGAAAGGTGCGCTACTCTTTGTTTGGATATCTAGCCTAGGGTTTGATTCCTGAGGAATTCTTAGTCAAGGTTAAGGTGCTCGGAGGGAGGCTTCGGCCTATGGTTGGGTGACGACGGTATCGTCAATGGTAAAATGATCACACCATATTCTATATTCTAACAGATTTCTCAGAACATTTTGGTCGAGCCTCTGGTCACTACTAGACACCAAGCTCACCAAATCCACGGTCTTCCACACCCAGACAGATGGCCAAACTGAGCTTGTAAATCAAATGATTGTGCACATCCTTCACATGTATAATTAAAATCACCCTCGCACATGGGATGAGAGCCTTCCCTATGTCCAACATAGCTACAAATGAGCCTTGCATAGCTCAACCAACCACAACCCCTTTCAAGTAGGGTTGGGATTCCAACCATTGGGTCCCATAGATATTTCACTTCCCCTTGCGGTCACCTCGACTGACTCATCTTCTACTCCAACTGAAGCTAACAAAGCCACCCGGTTCATTGAGATCATCCAGGACATCCACCAATAGGTTCAGGATATCCTACAAAAGTCCAATGACAAGTACAAGCAATGCCATGATCAACATCAGGTGCCTCATAAGTTTTAGGTGAGCGACAAAGTTTGGTTGCACTTGCAGAAAGGATGCCTTACAAGACCCCATTGAAAGATTATTCCACTCCATTATGGACTGCACAATATCACCAATGTCATGGGGGATAATTATTTTGATCTCAACATTCCTCCTTTCCTTGGCCTGCACCCAGTGTTCAACGTGAATCTCCTTCGCCCTTATTTCCCACCATTATTGGACACCTCAGAAGTAGAAGAACATATGAAACCAACAAAGCTCAACCCCAAATACATACAATAGGCATATAATGATAATATTGTGGACAAACATATCAAGGGCACTCAACAACAAAGGATCCAGCTTTATCGAGTCGTCAAAGCAGGGCAACTTCTACACCAAGGCAAGTGGCTCACCCCGAGCCAAATTCAATAGAAATTTCCTCATCTAATGGGGGACCTGAATGTAATGGATACCATTTATTCCTAAGGAGGTAGGATTTATCTATATGGATATCGATGGCCACCCACCTTTTCCAACTAGCTCAAAACAGTTTTCTGACAATTTTGGCAATTTACTATTTTTAGCAGTTTTAACTTCTGGGGCCATTTTGAGGGCCTGAATGAAGGTTTTTTCATATATATCTCCTCAATACTAATCAAAGGAATTATTGAGCCCCCAAAATGAATCTCCTTGATGATACATTTCCAACGGGCTATCACACACCTAAAACAGAGATCGTATGCAAAAGTTACGACCCCGGGAAGTTGATGTACTAACTTACCCAAACGGGGCCCACATGACTTTTGATGCTTCATATCCTAGGGTTAGGTTTTTGGATGTGTAAGATTTTTGGCATTCTTTCTTATTGTAAAAAGGCCTTCAGAGCCTCATTTTAACCTTCTTCTGGTGAATGCGCGCTGCCATCACATCTCTTCTCAGAGATAAGACGCCACCATTCCAGCAAGCTTTTTTCCACTGCATTTTACAGTTTCAAGTTATTTCGTTATTGAATAGAAAACCAGTTTTACTGTATCTATGTTATTTTATGTTAAGCACCTATTAATAATATGTACTCATTTTTTTCTTCTCATAAAATCCGGATCACTACTGGCCCTTTCGACAACACCTGTGAAGCAGATGAAGTCTCACCTGAGGTAGAGGCAGGGGTGGTTGCAAGACTCGAGTGTCTGCAACCTTAGAAAGGACACAAATTTGTGATTATACAACTTACTAGAACACTTAGCACCATTGGTTCCTCAATATACATTCAATAACTTCTTCTCTTATAAGACAGAGCTTTGCCACATTCACACTAATCTATAGTATTCAATCACTTAGAAATAGTAAGCTAGGTCAAATCCAGTAGATCGACACTAAGAATCTTCATACACATTATATATAACATTCATACACATCTAGGAGCACAAAGAATAAGCATATCTTCCTACAAATATGAAATCACTTAGCCGAAGAAGAAGTAAACACATTGAATCAAAGCACAAAGCATCACACACAGATTTACATGCTTCACCCCCACCCTGGGGCTACATCCACCAAATATTATTCTTTATTATTTTGGTTAAGAAGTTACAACAAAGAGACTCAACATTCCTCACTCCGCACAGGACAAAATATCTACACAGCTCACTAGATCCTTCTTCCTTGCGCTTCAGCACAAAGCCTTTCACAACCTCCTACAACAACTTGCACTTATCTCTACAAGTCTCTTACAATCATGCACAGAGCATTTACAATCCACATCTGATCACATAGATCTAATTACTAGCATTAAGCCATCAAATCTCTTCTACCTTTCCTAGACATCTATTTATACATACAAAAGTGGGCCTAAGCATGGGTAAACCCACAAACAAACATCCCTTTCCCATTACATTAACCCAAACCCTAAAAAGGGGCCCAAAAGTGGACCGAGATCCCGTGATCACTGCTTCGTCTTGCACGCTTCCTTCGATAGGGCGTCGAAGTTCCCAAAATGGTCAAATATGACCAAGTATCTCCCACAACTTGGTCAAGGGCCAACATGCCCCTAACACTCACCTGTGACTCATCCCAAGACACTTAGGTCTGATCAATTCTGCTTCGAATGCCTCGAGCTTGGCTCAAGCTGCTTTGACCTACTGCATTGCAACTGCTTCTTTCTCAGTGAACTCCTGGATGAGTGAAACATTCACCGGCCCTTCTAGGTGTTGCTTTGTTGAAATCATGACCTATTCCAGCTCTGTTCCTTGGTTCTCGATCTCTATAAATAGTTGACATGCCTTATCCTACAAAGGTTGAAGTTGTTGAGTTACTTCCATTACCTTGCTCTGGATTACATGGATCTGCTACTGTGTTATGCACTGCTTGGAAGACCATTTCATTTTCCTTATGGGTGATAGGGCCTTCAGATGCACCTGTAGCTTTTTGGATTCATGCTTCGCCTCTTGGAGCTGCGACTCTAATTTGTGCAATTCAGGATTCTTGGTTAGGTTCTCATGTATCTGCACACTTCTTCTACTTAATTATGTTCATTCCTCAGTGAGTGCTTTAATCCTTTCTACTGTGCACCGGGAAGTCATTTCTCATTGGTCACTCTCTTCTTGAGGGGTACTTGGTATGGTTTGAAGATATAATTCTACGACTCTTTGTTGAATTTGCTGAATAACTTCAGCAAGCTTCATCACTTGGCATTCTAAGGGTTCTTATGATTTCTTCTCTAAGATGGTCAAAGAGAAAAATGCTCTGTTGAATGCTTCCTCGATCTCGATCTGCTTTGCGAGCAACTGCTCCCTTTATTTTTGGATCTTCGCTCTGTCTTCTTCCAATTTTTCTTTAAGAGCGTCCCTCTCTTGTTGCACAACTTGGCGCTACTGGATGATTTCCTCTTGTGCTTGCTTTAAGGCTTGGGTGGCCTCCATGGTTTCTTCCTGTGATTTCTGAAGGCATGCTTCGACTGTGGCAACAATCTTGCAGAGTTAAACTGGTTCATCTCCCTCTTATGTTGTTCCTTCTGGAAGGGGTGCAGTGGAGACTGCGCAGCTAGACCAAAGTGCCTGCTGCACTCCTTGGAGCTCTCTCCCAATTCGGTTGAACATTGCCTCTTTCTTGGCTTCCTTATTTTCTGTTATTTCTTCTATAGCTTTGTTCATAGTGGCGAGGAGGAAACTGAAGTCATCTAGGGTGAGCGTGGTCTTCATCTTGGTTACAGGGGTTCTAGGTTTCTTTCTGGAGGAAGGTTTCAGAGGTGAAACCTTCCTTTTCTTAGACGATTCCTCTTCGTCTTCTGGCCTCTATTCGACTTCTTCATCATTATCATCTTTCTTGGGTGTAATGGATGCAGTCCATATAGATTTGTTGACTATATCCTGTATTTCCTCATCCTTCTTCGTCTTCATTGTTTTCTTTGTCTTACTGGGCCCAGGTGTATCCTGCACAGCTTCTAGGTTGTTGATGTCGGACAATTCTGTGGGGTCTGCTGAAACAAGGAGGTCTACCGACCATTCCTTGGTGATTTCCTCTGGGTCTTCTTCTGCGACATTATAATAAGACTGTAACTACTCTTTGTTCTCATCAGTGCATGATGTTATGTAAATGAAGTGGCAGTCTGCGCTGAACTTCATTAAGGGCCTGAACCTGAAGAGGGTATTCGGGGGTATCTGAGGCTCGGACTAGATGGCGCGCTTCAACTAATTGTAGTAGGCGTGGAATACGACATTGGATTTCCATTGTTTTCTCATATCATTCAAGTACCATAAGGTACTTTACTCTGGGGCTAAGGGCTCAAAAGGGTCGAGCTCTGGGAAGGTTGCATCTTCTAGTAGCTCCCATGCAACAAAAGCTATAAGTATCAAGAGCCAGCTAAAATGGAATTCATGCCCCTGATCCTAGGCTTATCTGCAGTTGATCTCTAGTTGATTCACTAAGTACTTCACCCAGTTCATCTGTAGTTCCTCTGTGCACTTTCCTGCTAGGTCAACTACAAAGATAGATACTTGCGTGGGTCAATTCTTGTGAATGAGCTTCCCTGCGATCAACTGAAATGCAAGGCACATTGCGTCGCTCTAAATAGAGGCTACCTTGTAGCCTTGCACTCCTTTCCCAACATCGCTATAATCTTCTTTGATATTTCGAGCAAGAGCACGGTCTACAGTCTTTCCAGGATAGTAGTCATGGGGATTAGGGCCCTGCATGCTAAGACCTATGATCCTATTGATCAATGTTGGATCAAATAAGATGTGGTGGTTAAAACATAGGTATCCTTCATGGTAGCTCACCAGGAGTATCTTAACACAGGCATTGACTTCTTGGTGATGTCTGAAATGTGGGATCTTCATGATGTTCAATAGAGTGGACTGTGCAAGGTTCATAGTCCATTGCTGAGGGAGGATTTTTGAGTTTTTCCCTTGGTTCTTGTTAGGTACTTCTATAGGGAAAGTGTTAAGAACCAAACATAAGTATAGCATAGAAAAACCTCAGGAAAATTACTCAATGCCTTGAAAAAGAGATAATTTCAGATAATAAGCCTCTTCAAGGGGGCAACCTCCTTTTACCCCACTTAAATGTTCAAGTCCAAGATGATT
>JZKD02S1934828.1:8778-19625 GCA_000966675.3 Picea glauca
GGTGTACTGCTGGATCAACCTCTACATGGAGGTCAACTGCTCCCGGAACACAAATTGAAGTGTCCTCCATCAACTGGTGCTCCTCTGCTAGACCACCAACATCCTCTAACCATATGACCGAAGGATATATCAGAGTGTCCACCAGGATAGATGAAGTGGATCTTTGACGGATTTCCTCAAGAATCTCATCTGATCTAGACTCCGATTCTTGAAGGGTTGTTTGTGTGCCTCTCAAGAATCCTTGAGTGCTCTCCAACTCCTGAGTGAGTCGGTCTACCTCCAACTCCTACCCCTTCAAGGCCCTGTGATACAACTCGCCAATCCCCAGTAGGTAGTCCCTGTCTGTCAACAATTGCTGGTAGTCATTCCTCATCATAGACACTCTCTTCCTGAGAGTGTGAAAATCATCCATGGAAAATCCTCCATCTGAGCTACCCTGTGCCATTGATGCTCTCCAACAGTAATCTGCCATCACTGCATGCATGTCATCAATACGTCTAGTGGCTGCCATGATCATAGCCTCATTAACTCTCAATTGTGCTGCTAAGTGGTGTGACTCCTGATCATGGTCATGCTGAGGTGCCATCTCAGACCCCTCACTGCTAGTGTCAACTCTGGAATCCCTAAAAACACCCTCTGCATAAGATGACGTGCTGCACTGTCCACTATGTACTGTGATGTTGGGTACTCCTGTATGCCACTGCACCCCATCACTAGATGCTATCTCCCCCTGAATCACACTGTACCCTGTATGAGCAGTCGTATCCTCCTGTGCACTCAACCTGCTACTATCCTCTGCGCCTGGATCCCATATAGTTGTGTCTAGACCCATGCTATGGTCATCCTGAATACTAAAGAGTATATCCTCATCAATGCAAGCCGATCCTGGAAGTAAGTGCTCCATCAACCTGTCAACCTCTGCAATCTGCTCAACCAATGGAGTCTCCAATAGCTGTGACTCCATCTCCTTTGGTTGACCTGTATGTGTGAGGTCAATTGCCTGTACGTCCTGTACCTCCTCCTGGACCCGTGGGTCTACCTGTCCATGGTGTGCATCCCTCACACTAGGCTCATCCATCATACCTGACGTGCCATTGATCTCCTCATGTGACGTGGTTATCATGGGTATCTAAACAGGTGACAGATGTGTCACGACCCCCATAGGAAGCTCATCATCTCTAGGTGCTAACACGTGTGACTCCTCACTAGTGTCACCACTCCGCTAAGACGTAAAGACATCAATGGTATGTGATATGTTTGCTGATACACTGGTGCTATTGTCCTGTCCATCCAGCTGCCTATCCACTACACAAGGGTCATCATCATCCTCAAGCGTCCAAGCATCAGTAGCCTTTGTGCAAGAGTCATCATCACTATCCTCTGAGGTAGAGTCACTATCACTAGCCTCTGTGCAAGAGTCACTGTCATCATCCGACTGCTCTGAATCAACATCTATCGCTCCATCCACACACACCTCATCCTCCCTGTCATAGTGTGCCTCAATAGTGTGCTTCGGATCCTTACCCCTACACCTATGATCAGGTTCCCACGGCCCCTTGCAATAGTGGCAAGGTTGTGTACTCCTAATGGGCGTGGGGACTCTCTGTTCTTCCCACTATCTAGTTGCTTCTTTTCTCTTTCTATCTGCTATGATGATCCCATGTAAAATATCCTCTTCGCTCCAATGGGGATTTCTATAGGTTGCATACTGTGGGAAGGTTATTATAGCCTTAGTTTCCTCGCTAAGGCCGTGATAAATGATCTCCAAACATGATATCTCAAGGCACATCCTACCCATCTCTCCTTATGTCTCTGTATGTATGTGCTAATTCCCACTGGCTAACAAGAATCTAAGCTCTGATACCACTGTAATGATCCCAAGCCAATTTTTTGCTTGAAACCACTAACTACCACTGATGTGTTTGTTGATTATTTGATGTGCAGGTGGCTATTGATGTTTCGGCCTTAGGGTTGTTTCAGTTATTCAGACAAGGTTCATGTAAGATCTACTCAATACATGCAAGATCACAACAATACTCAAGATATGGAAAACACAAGCATAGATCTAACCTTTATTATGAAAAAGCATGAACCTGATACAATATAGAGCAGATCTGGAATAGTCCTCAGATGGCTCCAATAGATAAATGATATGAGTTGCTACAAAATGCTCCCGACAATACAAAATAAGCCTCCAAAGGCTAGATATACAATGAAGACTGAATACAAGTAGATCTGGTCGTAAGGATGTTAAACCCTCAAGCTGGAAGGTGCCACGTCCTACTGCAATGTTGAAGCTCCTCAATATTTCGGCCCTGGTGCCAAAGATGTCCAATCACCTCAAGAAAGATGCCAAACAGTAGATTGGGTGATGGCAAGAACAACCTAGGTGCCCGAATCTCCAAGATCCCTCTCAAACCTTGTAGATTTGAACTCCTCCACTGAATGGTGCGCCCCACTAGATGACTGAAACCCTAATAATTCGGCCTCTCTCCTAGAGACCTCCAACAACTCCACCAATCCACTAGAATGATAGATCGGGGCACGACAATGGATACCCAAGTGCTCAAATCATCAAAATGCCTGCTAGATCCTTAGATCTAGCTACCCTCCAAATAATGGTGCGCCCTCCTCTTGCGAAATCATCCCACTGTCAATACAAATAAACCTGCCACTAAAATGCCTCTGGAAACCACCAAGAATGATGCTAGGACACCTGCAAGGAAAACCCAATACCTGGAAGTTGTGGTTGTATGGTGAAGGGAAATTGATATTTAAATGTTACAAATTGATCTCCTTAACATCCTCAAGAAAACACAGCCTATATTTGTAGTTGTTGGTGATATCTGTTTGTGGGGTCCCAAAATCATGGGGCATATGTCATGCTTTCATCTTCAATTTCGAAAGTTATGGATGTTCAAACTTACAATGTAAAATTTCTTATGATTTTCAAATTTCTTTCAACTTGATAAAGAAATGGAATAATTGAGAAGGAAAATGTAGGAAGTGATGGGATAATATGGCGGTTGTTTTTCCCATGGACATTAGTTTGTAGCCCCTTTAGAATATGTTGACCCTGTCCTTTATTACAAGCAGGTTACTAATTGGTATAGGCTAATATTGCATCTATTGCAAAGTGGTAGCCTACTTTTAGTGTAGGTTGGCATTCTTTAAATGATCATTCTTAACCTTTACTAGATTGAAGTCTTTTTCCTTACAAAAATAAGGGCCATGAACTACAATCTGGCTTGGAAGTTTCTTGGTTTCCATGAAATTGAGCATGCTATACACGTGGGTGGAAAAAAGGTCCTTTTGGAATTTGTGATGTCATAGGAGCTAGTTCTTTTAGCATTTTGGGGTTAGAGATCTTAAAAAGGGTTTGATGAGTATGATAGATGGCTTTTAGGGAGTTGCGCTAGGACTTTGACGAGTTGAGGAGCAATCAGGAATTGGTAGCAAGGTCTATATGGACCTTTTGTTAGAGAGATGTTAAATTGGTTTTCTACCTTGTTATGTAGCAAGGTCTATATGGACCTTTTGTTAGAGAGATATTAGATTGGTTTTCTACCTTGTTATGTAGGAAAGAGGTTTAGCTAGTAGGGCTTTTCAAACCATAGAGACTTGTGGAATAAAGAAGTAGGGGATTGGTTAGACTGGAGAATAGTCCACTGTTCCTAGATGTTATTACTCATTGACAAATTGTCCTTTATATATATTTGCAAAGATCTTCCAAAGTTTAGTCATTACAAGATGAATTTGAATGCTTATGGCCCAATCTTGATGGATTGAAAATGGTCTTACGATAAACCTTTGATGGATTGTAAGGAGTTATATGAAAAAATTAGGCCAAAGCCTCCAATTGCAAAGTTTCTAAATAAGAAATGGGTTATTTAGGATGGTGAGGATTGGTGGACTAAAAGATGCCATTATACATGAAATTGGAAAACCCATTTGTCTTTTATGCCTTGTTAACACCCAAAATGGATTTTTGCCAAAATCCATATTGGGCATTTTATAGGATGGTTCGTGGGTACATCACATAATGGATTGGTTGGTCGGTCTATCATTTGTCATCGATGGTTTGTAAATGCTAGTTAGACTTGGCACATGGTCACAAGTCTTTATTGCAAAAGGGTTGAGTATTGTATAGGTTGTTTGGGTAGGTAGTTCACACATAGGGACATCCAAAGGACACATCACATTTACAATCCCATATCAGTTAGGTTTTTAGTTGGTAGTAGGTGCCCCATGTCTGCTTATTCATTGCAACATTTGGAGCAGGTATGGGAGGTCGAAGACTCCTAAAGGGTTTTGGTCAAAACAATGCCTTTTCACTTTCACTTTCTTGATATCAAGGTTCGCTTTCTTAGAATTTTTGCGTTTCTTGAAAATCATATTTTTCTAGATCTAATTATATATTTGATGACCCCCTATGGAGATATGAACATGGTACAAATTTGAGGCAAATTAGAGAAGTTTATATTTTTATAAAGCTTCTATTTTTAGAAACTTGGTCCTTTTCGACAACTAATTACATTTTTGGAGACCTAGTATGGAGATGTGTTCAGGGTTTAGATTTCAATAGATTTCGAGATCGTGAAATTTGGGCTATTATTAACATTCTTTTTTTGTAGGTTGGTCATATTTTTGGGGACCGAGTATGGTGTACAACATCAGGGTCAAATTTCAAGGCATTTTGAGGAGTTCAATTTTTTAGGGTCTGGATCCATTTTGATAGCTTTTAGATGATTCTTGGTGGGCCACACATGATATCAATTTGTGATATTTAGAAAACCTAAGGTGCACTAGACTTGAGGTTTCTTCTTGACTTTGACCTTGGTTCCTATTATGGAGGAAGCTTACTCACACTGTTGGTAGGCCTCATTCTTTGCTATATTTGGCCTAGGCGAGTGTGCCCTACTTATGCTTTTACTTACTATTATTACGCTTAAGTTATACTATAGTCATGAGAGAGTTAAATTTTAGTTTAAAGTGTGTTGCTATTTTTGGAGTTCTTGGATTTAGAAGCTTGTTCTATTCTTGTATGTACTAGATTTGAACTCTTCTATCTTTGGTCCACCTGTATTTTTGGTTCTCTCTTCTCCTATAAATCATTGTACAAGCAATGGAGGCAGATATTAATGCTTTCTTCCTTCCCTCTTGCTTCATATTTTCTTTTGGAGAGTTTGTGATTGGGAGTTAGTAGTGGAGTGTAGGGATTGGTTGACCGTTGAGTGACTGTAGTTATTGTTGTGATTGTTTATGATCCCATGTGATGTAGAGAAGTTGAAGAATCTTGGCTTCCCTGAGACCTTTGAGAGTGATTGGTGTTTTCCTGCTTGTCTGGGAACTTGTTTATTCATAATATGCTTATGGAACTTGTTTAAGTATAATGAGATTTAGGAATACATATATGCACACATATGCCTTCACACTCATGCATGTGCACATACATTCACATACAAATAGGCACATGAACACGGATATACACTAGAATGCATGCGTGCACATACCCACACACACAAAAGACACACTTTCATGGATATCTTTTCTTTTTGGCAGTTTGACTCTTTTGTACCTATGCATGTTTTTAAGTTGCTTCTACCACATCTGTTTTTGTTTTGACTTGCAGATTAGCTTGGTGGAAACATCTCCAAGTAATAGAAGTCAATTGAGAGCTGTAAATGTGAACGTCATGAGAGATAAAAGTGACAAGGTTATTTCTTCTAAAGATTATATTTTACTAATTATGTTCATTAATGTTTCCTCTTCAATATGATTCATTGGTTTTCTTGTTTAATTTATAGTGAAGTGTATCATATTAAATTATGTTGTTTTCTTCTTATGTCATGCTGTATAAACTTATGTAAGGCGGCATTGATAGCCACCAAAACCATGATAATAAATAAAATTAGGCAATTTTGAGAATGATTTGCATTAGCTTTGTTGTTTATTTTAATATTGTGAAAGCTTGTTAGGCTCTGCTATATATATTATGGTCATGATATCAATGAATCTATATTTAGATTTTTTAAAAGGAAATAATAAAGGCATTGTTGGATGAGCAAACAATGAGCTCCAGTACTAAATAGTAACATGTGAACACCTATATTATGAGACCATACTGTGCTAGTGTTAGTGACATGTGACAAATATGCAACCATTAATGTTAATGTTGGGTGGTTAAACCACCATAACAAGTTTGCGATATTATGTATCAGGGCTGGTGTAATTTGAGAGGTTTGACAGCCCATATCGGGCTAGCCTCATGTTTTGTATATTTACCACACTTTAATATATCTCATGTTATTGCCTCCACTTCCTTGCACACATTATTGGTGTGTGTATGATTTCTTTATTTCTCTATGTCTAAGTAGAGCTTTAAAACCATCTTTTCATTTGTAGCTTGGTATTTAATTATTTCTATAGCTTTTGCAATCATTCACTGCTCCTATTGTAATTGATTAGATGAAGCACATGTAAACATTTAATTTAGAGAACTCACATGTTCAAATTCTCTAGTACACATGGATACATCGTTCAATGTTTTCAAGTAACTCTCTAAGAGGAAGATAGATCCTTGAGTTGTAACCAGTATCCTCAATGTTAATGATACTTGATCCATTGCTTAACCCCTGACTGATCCATGATCTCGATCTAAAGAGCATGGAGGCTCATTTCTCGATGATCAATATTGAGATATGTTCATGTAATTTATACCTTTTTTGCATTAATATATTGCCTCAAGTGGCCGTGATGGTTGGGGCCATGCATTGTTTCCCTCTTTGAGGGTTTTAAGCACGTAAAATGTTGGTGTACTGATCTTTGATCTATGTGCGTCAGTGTTTGTCTGAAGGTGTTTGACTTGTATGTGTATACCTTGTTTTTAAGTATGGTATTGGAGCACTTTTAAAATTTACACTCCTTTGTAGATCAAGATCTTGTTCCATTATTATTGCATGCAAGAAAGGCGGGTTGTTTTTGCAATTTTCTGAGCTTCTGTGGGTGTATCTATAGCTTCTAATATTTTCTAGGCTGAGGGAATCTCTCCATTGGGTTCGGAGTGCCATTTCTAGTTGGAAACCCTTTTTGTTTCAATTGAAAAGGTTTTTGTTTGCCCAAGATATGAGCATCTCTCAGATCTAGAGGTATAAAGTTATGTTTTTAAGTTTTCTACCTCTTTTATGATGCGTTAATTTGTTATTTTGGTATTTTATTTATATTAACGAGTTTCTTCCTTTCTGACTTGTGTATACTCTTTACTTTGTGCCTTGCGTGATCCTAGAAAATTAGAAATAGAGAAGAAAGTCTTTTTTGATCCATGTATGCTCTTTTCCTTGCACCTTGAGTGATCTCGGGAAATAAAAAACAAAAAGGAAAAATTGAATTTTCTAGGTAAACTAATTAAAATCTACCCTAAGCATATAAAGGTCTAAAAAGTTTTTAATAAAATTTTTAGAAACATTTGCTTGTTTGTTGTATTTGGTGGGACATGAGGTTGTTTGGATGTGAAAACAAGGGTTTTCATGGTAAGCACTCACTTCGAGGAAGTTAAGAGTTCAAAAAAGCCTTCTTCTCTATTGTAATATTTGATATAATTTTGTTATAGCTCACTTGGTTGGATGCTATTTTAAAAAAATAAAGTCTTAAGTTTAAGTCTTTCTTTTTTTAAGTCCTTTTTTTTGTAAAAGTGCATGCAACTTAAGTTATAAATTAACTTTATTGTAAAATGCATCTAATTTAAGTTATAAAAGTGAATCACTTAAGTCATAAAGTAACTTTATTGTTCGTTCTTTATAAAAGTAGCTTTATTGTAAAGTGAACCTCACTATGTTATAAAAATGAGTTGCTTATGTTATAAAAATAACTTATTTGTAAAAGTGAGCTTATAGGACAAAGTTAGAGAAAGAGGTTTTTATTTTTATTTTTTACAACTCAACACCTCATTGTGCACCCACTATCCCGTGGGCCAACCTCCACCCACCACATGGTACTGTTATCCCCATTTTGTGGATGACTAAGGAGATTATGTCTCGAGGCCCTCATGTTGTAGATATGGAGTGCTGAGAAGACTACATGGCCAACAATACACTTTTGCACAGTTGGAAATCCCTCTCACCACCACAGATGGTCACAGATTTCCAGATGGCATCCACCACATCAGCTGGCTTCCGAAAGGCAATGGGCCTTGCTCCATGAGGTACAAGTCAGTATTATGGTGAGCATCATTTCAATATTTAAGCCAATTGAGTATGTTGTATCTTAGATTGCTCTAGATTTCATGATATACGCTTGGACATTATGCCTTTTTCCCTGCTTCACCTTGGTGGTTGACATTGTGCCCTAGTAAGTGGTCTTCCTTGGGGATGGGTTTGCTACCAGGAACTCTCTTAAAAATCCATCGTACTATTCCCGACCATACTTACCACTTTCCATCATTAATCCCCTCCATTTCCTTATCTCTTGGGATTTTAGGGTGTATTGACCCAAGAAGGGGCTGTCCCTCATTATATGGGAAGAAGGGGCTAAAGGCCTAGAGGGATTGATGTTGGGTAAAAGATGAAAGCCTTGTATGAACCTTCTAGATGCTTCGCCCGGGGATCACCCAAAAAAGTAGTGAAACACTTATCTTTGAGTTAAGGGGACCCACAATATAATAAAGAATGCTTAAAGGGTTAGTTGAAGGATAGTGTTGAAATATTGTAACTGCAAAGAGTATTCTATTTATTATTGAGTCATTATTAATTAGATCAATCCCCTTTTCTGGATTGATCATGTCGGGCATTGTAAATGACCAAATCCCCTTTTGTGGATTGGTCAAACCCTAAGTATATTATGCTAATTAAGAAGTCGGCCCCCAGACCTAATTAAATTGGTTTTAACCACTAAGAAGAGAAGTCGGCCCTGCCTAGTGAAGAGACACCTTTCCAGTGCTTGCCAGCTAGTATAAATAAAGGAGGCCAACGCCTCATTTATCCACTCACTCATTCACTCATCAAGTGCGCAAGTTTGGAGAGCTGCAGTTGGGAGAAGAAGGAAGAGAGAGGCACATTGCTCAGTGTTGAATATTCTTTAGTGTTCTGGTATATTGTCTTGGCATTGTATTGGCTATCTATATTAAGGAAGTTTTACTGGGTTTTCTCCCCCATGAGGGTTTCCTAGGATAAATGCTGTGTATATTGTGATTGTTCTTCTTTCAGTGATCCCACCTATGCTATGGTTATCTAGTAAATTGAAAAGAAACCTAATAATAGCTCAAAACTTAACATGGTATTAGAGCTAAGCTGAAGAGAGCACCTTTCACAGGATAAGCAAAAATGTCATTGTTGCCGTACAACAAAATTAGGGCTTTTTGTTGGAGAGGAATTTTTTCCTAAAAACCATCTAGAAAAGTGCACCCTGTGAAAATTTCAGGTCCTATTAGCTTGCCTTCTTGGTCTGTCTTTGACCAAGCAAGGGCTCTAAGTTTTCACTGTCTTGTTTTAGTTTTCTGCTGTTTTATAACAACCAACAGTCCATGTTCTTTTGAGCTGATTGTTATGGTTATATTTTCAATTTGGGTGCTCTAGCATNGTGGTTGACATTGTGCCCTAGTAAGTGGTCTTCCTTGGGGATGGGTTTGCTACCAGGAACTCTCTTAAAAATCCATCGTACTATTCCCGACCATACTTACCACTTTCCATCATTATTCCCCTCCATTTCCTTATCTCTTGGGATTTTAGGGTGTATTGACCCAAGAAGGGGTTGTCCCTCATTATATGGGAAGAAGGGGCTAAAGGCCTAGAGGGATTGATGTTGGGTAAAAGATGAAAGCCTTGTATGAACCTTCTAGATGCTTCACCCAGGGATCACCCAAGAAAGTAGTGAAACACTTATCTTTGAGTTAAGGGGACCCACAATATAATAAAGAATGCTTAAAGGGTTAGTTGAAGGATAGTGTTGAAATATTGTAACTGCAAAGAGTATTCTATTTATTATTGAGTCATTATTAATTAGATCAATCCCCTTTTCTGGATTGATCATGTCGGGCATTGTAAATGACCAAATCCCCTTTTGTAGATTGGTCAAACCCTAAGTATATTATGCTAATTAAGAAGTCGACCCCCAGACCTAATTAAATTGGTTTTAACCACTAAGAAGAGAAGTCGGCCTTGCCTAGTGAAGAGACACCTTTCCAGTGCTTTCCAACTAGTATAAATAAAGGAGGCCAGCGCCTCATTTATCCACTCACTCATTCACTCATCAAGTGCGCAAGTTTGGAGAGTTGCAGTTGGGAGAAGAAGGAAGAGAGAGGCACATTGTTTAGTGTTGGATATTCTTTAGTGTTCTGGTATATTGTCTTGGCATTGTATTGGATATCTATATTAAGGAAGTTTTACTGGGTTTTCTCCCCCATGAGGGTTTCCCAGGATAAATGCTGTGTATATTGTGATTGTGCTTCTTTCAGTGATCCCACCTATGCTATGGTTATCTAGTAAATTGAAAAGAAACCTAATAATAGCTCAAAAATTAACATGGTATCAGAGCTAAGCTGAAGAGAGCACCTTTCACTGGATAAGCAAAAATGTCATTGTTGCCGTACAACAAAATTAGGGCTTTTTGTTGGAGAGGATTTTTTTCCTAAAAACCATCTAGAAAAGTGCACCCTGTGAAAATTTCAGGTCCTATCAGCTTGCCTTCTTGGTCTGTCTTTGACCAAGCAAGGGCTCTAAGTTTTCACTGTCTTGTTTTAGTTTTCTGCTATTTTATAACAGCCAACAGTCCATGTTCTTTTGAGCTGATTGTTATGGTTATATTTTCAATTTGGGTGCTCTAGCATGTCGTTTTTGCCATAGGAAATTAGTACA
>JZKD02S1934839.1:10187-31771 GCA_000966675.3 Picea glauca
GTTGGTGAACATGGTCCTATTTGGTTGTCCTGGATAACATTTCTTATGCCATTGCAACCATTGCCAACGTTCTTGATCCAAGTACAAAACCCCCACATGAAGTTTGTTCTCATCATCTCGAATATCATGGAGGGAGAAGTAGTGTTCCATTTGGGATACTCACCCAGTCGGGTTTAATCCATCAAATTTATGCATCTCAACTTTGGGCACCTTATTCCAGCAATTTGGAGAACCCCAAGGGGAGTGGGAAAGATGAATATTCTGATAATGAGAAGAATGAGTAGCCTCAGAGTGGTACTTAGGGTGCTTACCCTTGTTTTTCATCACAAAGTCTTGGAACTATTGGGTGAGGGCGTTGAGGCTCTAAGATAGGCTCTGCTTTAGTGGGCCCATTTCCTCTGACATGTTGGTTACCCTTAGCTGTACTACTCGATTACCCAGGTGCTGTTCTCGGTGGCACTATAGCAGTCATGTGACTGATCGGTTTATCTAGGGATGGTTTCAGTATATCCTTGGGGTCCTCTGATATACCAGAGGTATGAGGAAGAGCAAGTACGTGTACAGGTGCTGTTTGTTGCACTACCACTCGAAGGGGTACCAACAAGTGTTACAAGGGTGTTCGACAATGTGAGCTTAAAATCCTCTTGTATTTCCTATGTGTATGCTTCCCCAATCACAGATTTATGCGCTGAACGATAGATCTCTGTAGTTTAAAGACGCTGGAACACGTCTCTAGCCTACAAATTTCTAAAAAAAATGGGTGCGTGCTGGCCCGGGAAAATGCTCCGAGTCCACTTGTAATATGCTTAACCTGAAACAGATAACACAACAAGGAAATATACACCAGGAATAACAGGAACATTCAATAGAGAGCAGAAATGTATTATTGATAGCACTAAGAAAACTTTATTCACTTGCCTCTTCGAGGGGTAAACCTCCAAAATAAGCAGAGCTCTCTTACAGTAATAGTCAAGACAAACTTTTTCATACCTCCTACTCTTATTTGTACTTCTACTATATTCTAAAGAACATTCTAGGGGCATATCTTTCTAGAAGCAAAAGCTTCTATTAGGTCTTCTTACATTGACTTGTTCAACTTTATTTAATAGGCCTTATTAATTAATGTCGGCCTTTATTACATGGAAAATATATCATGCTAACTATTAACCAACTAAGAGAAGTTAGGGTCGGATCCTAACTCATTCTCTGCCTTTTTATGTACAAATGGTGTGCTTGCATGGTAATTGGCAAACCTTTCTTAGTATATCCTGGTTCCAATTGTCTTAGTATAGCTTTTGAGATGCTTTTTTTTCCTCGGAAGTTTCAATGGTCTGTTGTGGTTGGTTCTTTCCACTGACCATTTTCTATTTATTCATTTGTTAATGCTTCTGTTTTTTATGCTTCAGTTTGGGTCTGAAATTGTAAGTGATATTTTATGTTTTTAGAGACAAGCTAAAATGGAAATGAATGCTGTATCATATTTTAAAACAGTGAACAATAATGACATTGTCAACCTTATATGCAGTGATGTGTAATGAATAATCTTAGCATAATACATATATAGGTTCCAATTGCCTTTGTTTAGCCGTTGAGCTCAGCTCCCGGCATTTTATAGCCATTTAAGGCTAATTATTAAGGTATGTTGCTGTTGAAACTTTTCTCTTGCAGTTTGCTAGAGTCACTTTCATCATATGTTAGCTCTCTGTCATGAAGATTACAGCAAATGAACCTAGGTTGGAATGGATTTTGTTGTGAAATCTGTTCTCTTTTTCTGTGATTTTAATGTTGTCTTTATCTTCTTTACTGTAGTTCCATTCGATCATTTAGGAGTTAGAAATGAGCAAGAAAAAATGTAGAAATGTGTTAACTTCAATCTGAAAGTATGTTGATCTTTATCTCTGCAGTTTCCAGGTAAGAGTAAGTGTTGAAAGTATCGGGATATTTGTCTTCATTGTCATTTTTTTGTACTTTGTGTCTAATTGTTGTCATTGCTGAGCCACCACCCATATACGTGATTTAGGATAATACCAAGTAGTCTGTTGTGGGTGAGCTGTTTGTTAGGATGTCCAAGATTGTATATTTGAGTGCCCAATAGCTGTTATATTTATCCATCTAGTCTTAATGTCTTATATTGAGCTTGACTGTCAAAGTAATGGGGTATATATTATAAAACTGTAAAGGTTCAATTTTATTGATGCCGATGAGGGGGACTACCTGTGATGTTTTCTAAACCATTTCTTGCTTTTCTTTCTAGCTTTGCGACTTTGGATTTGCGAGAGCTATGTCTTGCAATACAATGGTGCTTCGTTCAATCAAAGGTCAGTTTAATGCACTATTTTCTACTTTCATGTTGAAAATCTTAAATATAGGAAAATATTTCCGACTTATTTAGAAGTTAATGGTTTTTTATTATTAAGATTTCAGATATGCGACACAAGATATTGAAGAAAACTTTTTGATATTTGTGCCATATATATTTGAATGCCAAATTTTGAGGACGAGTGACATTTTTTTAAATGTTCAAATTTGTAAGCCTTTATGCATAAATTGGTTATCTTATCTATATTCTTATGAATGAGCTTTAGAAGC
This sequence comes from Picea glauca, assembly GCA_000966675.3. NCBI lineage: Eukaryota > Viridiplantae > Streptophyta > Pinopsida > Pinales > Pinaceae > Picea > Picea glauca. The sequence goes on from JZKD02S1934839.1 coordinate 12,777, forward strand.
TGTTTAACAATTTAGCGAACTTGTCTGTTACTTTCTGCGTTCTTCCATACTACTTTCTGTTGATATTGAATATGCTTTACATTAAAAAATCACACAGCTGGATAATTTTATGCTGACACTACAAATATTGCAATGACAATGACTCACAATATAGCTCTAGTATTTTGTATTGATAGTAAAAATAGCTACAATCAAGAAATAAGATTTACATAAAGAAGTCCCAATTATTACTGTGCTCTCTTTGCATTCGTGGCAACATACAAATGCCTGAAAATCATCCATTGAGTCTAATTGCTATATTTTTTTGCTTTACTTGCTTTAGAACCTGAGGCTGAATATTTGAATTGATTTAAATGTTAATCTCCACTAGTGGGTGTAATTAGCAACTAAACTATAAAAACTTTGAGGATTAATGCACATTAGGAGTGCTAAAGCATCTTGGAGAGAATTGCGAAATAAATAAAAGAGGTTGTAGTGATTGCTGAAAGAGATATACTGCTATCCTAGGAAGCCCAAAAGAGCAAAATGTTCAAGAGTTCATCAAGTTCAGGGAAGAAGACCTAAACAAAACAATCTTGTCGATTGTTAGTCTTGGTAACATCGAAGGCCAACAAGAAGTGGGTGATGAGATTCTTGGCATCCACTTCTTGTGTGTCCTAGAGTCCGTGGTTCTTCACTAACCTAGTATTGAAGATTTGCTCATGATGTGTGACGTGGAAGGAGCCATGTAAGGTTCGAAGCAATGTGATGTGGCTTGTGTTTGTGTTCAAATATGGTTACAAAGGAATTCAAATAAAAGATGCCAATGTAACATGACATGTGATATTTCACCATCATGTTCGAGAAAATATATAAAATGAAAATTTCAAAATTTAGAAGTAGATATGATGAAATACCGTCACATTATTACTCATATACTTAAAAACATATAATGACATTATTTCAATCCTCAATTTGTGCTTTGTCCCCATTGCTGAACTGTGCACGAGTTTTGTCATTGCCGCTGAACAAACTCCAGTTTTATTGTTGTAGACAATGCTTATAGATGAACCCATCGTTGCGAAATGACTCAAACTCTATGTTTTCATTGTTGTAGGCAATGCCTATAGATGAACCCATCATTGGGAAATAACTCAAACTCTATGTTTGCCATAGTTGAACCATGAATGTATGATGTTACCATCGTTGGTCAAACTTGGTCTCCACCTTCGTCAGTTTTGCTTGATGTTAGAGTAGTCATTGAGGAATGAACTTTCCCGAGGGAGTTGCTCTTGCAAAAACCTTATTTAAATTGTTGAAATTTATATTATTTTGAACAAAATCAGCAATGTAGAATGAATTTAATACTCTTCTCATAAAAATCAGCAAATTTTGAAGTTTTTCTATTAAATTCGTTGAACGCTATGGCTTAGATTGGTAGCAAGAGGTGTTAAGGTGACAATAGGTAATTCAAAATGGGACTAGGTGTTGGTTCTAGTTTCACTTCGAACAATGGGTTGAGTTCAATACATAGAAGTCACAAGATTTGTACGTTAATGGCTGTGGTCTTGAAAATATTCTTTGTATAGGCTTCCCCAAAACCTTAGTAGCAACATTTTGCTAGTTGCCTTGGTGAAGTTTGTGATTTCCTTTTGAAAGGTAAAGGCTTTTTGCAATTTGGAAGTATAGGCAAGATAGAGGAGATGTGTTACTCTCACACTCCGCACTTTGTGACAAACAAAGGCTAAAAGTAAAAAAATAGCTAAGGAAAAGCATACAGAACTGTGGTCATACATAGGCTTGGATGTGTCGGATGGGAGGTGTTAGATTTACACTCCACACTCTGAAAGAAGGGCTAAGGGAGAAGGAAGCAGGGATACAACACGATGAGGCATAACTTGCAAAGCAAGTAGGCAGAGGAAGAGTCTCATCCTATTAAAGGGAAAAGAGTTTGGTTTTTCACACTCCTCATTAGTACTCATCTAGAGTGCACCATTGTATAGTCTTCGGACTATAATGCTGCAAAAAGATTTGCCCTTGGCACTGTGATAAAGAAGAGTCTTGCAACAACAACTAATGATTACTGACCATGTGGCCAACATTTTAAAGCTCCAAAAGAATAAGGGGGCCAACTTGGATGATTTTGTAGTCAATGACAGGTTGCTACGTGGCAAAGTGGAAAGAGGCCTAAAAGGCTGTTATATGCATCATAAAAGCTTGATGCCTTGGAAAAATGGTAATTGTTCTTGTGATTTTTTGCATTTAGAGAGCTGGTAGACAGGTGTACAAGGTCACTAGGTGGATGATTAGTATTCAATAATGGATTCATGGGTCTCTTGGCTTTCCACTAAAACAAGGAAGGTAGTAAATGGGGAAACCAATAAAACAAGGGGTAAGACGAACGAAAGACAACCTTGATGGTGGGCTACTCCCATGGCCTTCATAGATGAAGGTAAGAAAGATGATAGAGGAGAGGTCAAGCATTCCGAGACATGTTGAACTTGTTTGCATGCATTGAGGACTGCTCAAACCATTATAGGAACAAATAGGTAGGCTAAAGCTTGTCCACAAAGGAGCAATATTGTCCACAAGTAGGTAGGGGACAATTTCGAATATGGAGGAAAGAAGACTCAAACACCAAGTATGTTCACATCTAGTGAAATAATACCCATGTGAAATTGGGCATGCAATACTCTTAGAACGAGAGTATTACTTGAAGCACAATGCATGGTGTTGTCATGTAGAGGGAAACGAGATAGTATTGACCTACATGATGAACACGAGCTTGTTTAGAAGTTCGGTTGAAGATCGTCTCTAAAGACTTCTATAGCATGACAACATGTCGAGCATGCACTTGTCTAGGAGTTGAATTGAACATTGTCCTAGAGTGTTGATAGTTTTTTTGTACGAATGTAGATGAAGAATAAAACACTTAGTAAGAGTGTGACGCCTTGCAGATAATCCCACTATGAACACAGCGTTGAAGAAACCATTGTTTAGTTTATTTTCCCAAATGGGCTTCCACAATAATTTGTGTCATTACTGTGTATGTGATTGATTACTCTAGTACTATCTTTCTACATTGAAATTACAAGTAACAACAAATAAACAGTTAAACAACCCTTGTTTTCGGGCAAAAAATTGGCGTGGGAACATTACAGTGGTATTAGAGCGTTAATCCTCTAAGCTTGTGGGGATTAGCGCATGTAGAATTTTAGTGGTATCTATATGGGCAGGCGTACAAGACAGACAGGTGAACCAGAGGCAGAAATCGAAGGTTCAGGTGAGGATGATGATCCACAGGTTTTAGCAGGTATAGCAAAGGAGCTGAAAAGCTCCATAGACAATACACAGAGTACACTTGAGTTCCATTTACAGGAGAACCATGAGACAATGCGCTGGGGACATGTTGAAATGAAGGAGACTTTGGGAAAAATAAATGCTAATCAGGAAAAATTTGCATCACTCCTGTTGCAGATGACACATTGTGGGAATGGCCCAATCAATTATGCAAACAAGGAAGCCAGTGGCTCCCATGGGGGACTAGGATCTTCACTACCATGCAGAGGGACAGAGCTTTGGAAGAGGGTCCTCAAGGGCGGCATCACATAGTAGGGTTACTCCTAGACCCTATACGCCTACATTTTTGGATGGCCAACCACATGGTAACCACTTTAATGAATTAGAAGACCACTTTGAGGAATATGTCGGGGAATATGAGGCCTTGAGTGCAGGATTCATGAGACAAGTGACACTGGACCAATATTGTGGTATCAAATTTGGGGGTCAACCCAAAAACTATCACAGGAACAACAATGAGTTGGAGCGCAGGGCAGGTAAAATGGAGATTCCATACTTTGATGGGTCTCCCAACGTGTCTGCACAAAATTGGGTACAAAAATTAGACATCTACTTGCAACTCAACCCCATGAGGGAGATGGATGCCATCAAGTTTGCCACCATGTATTTGGAGGGCAAAGCTCATGATTGGTGGTACCATGGTTTGACCACCTTGGGTCATAACCAGATCACTACTTACACAATGTTCACTCATAGACTTATGGACAGGTTTGATCAGGGAGATCCAAAGCTACATTTCAGGTAACTCACACAACTCAGACAAACTGGGTCACCAAAGATCTATATAGAGGAGTTTCAGAGGGTAGCAGTAATGGTGCCAGATGCGTCTCAGGCAAGACTAATGATGCTCTTTACAAAGGAATTGATGGAACCCCTAAAACGTTAGGTCAAGGATTTTAAGCCTACCAACTTACATGAGGCATTATGTAGGACTAGGGACTTGATGGGATATGCAGCAAAAACTAAGTTTGCCCCTAGACCACCCATACACCAAGGGGGAAGAGATCAAAGGGGGGTTGACAGAGGTAAGGGCAGAATGGACGAGGCTACTAGAAGAGAATCGAGGAGGAAGCAATTATGCTTCACATGCAAGGAACCTTGCGAGCCAGGACACAAATGCACGGGTAAAAGCAAAGCCCATTATATTGAGGTAATTTTTGATGATGAGGAGGAAGAAGATTTCGGCCATATCCAAAACAGAGAAGCAAATTCACCTAGAGTGGACCCTACAGAGAATGAAGAAAGGGAAGAAGCAGGTTTCGTCCTTGCAACAACAAAAAAAGTCACAATAGCATCCATCATTGGGGAGCCTAAATTCAATACCTTCAGGATGAGAGGAGTGCTTCAGGGACAAAAGGTTTCAGTACTCATTGATGGGGGAGCTTCACACAACTTCATAGATTCTGCCTTACTGAAAAGAAGGCATATACCTATAGTGGAGTTTGAGGGATTTTGTGTGGAGGTAGCAGGTGGGCGTACCATGCCTTGTGACATGTACATTCCAGTGATGAAGCTTACTTTGGGCAAGCATGACTTGGCACATGACTTTTATGTAATGGACCTACCAGATACGAACATCATTCTAGGAGTCCAATAACTTCGCACAATGGGACCCATCACCACCAACTATAAAACCATGGAAATGTCCTTCAATGAAGAAAGTGGGAAAAAGGTGATGCTTAGAAGGATCATAGGTAATACACCTAGAGTGGTGACAACAAAGAGCATGGAAGTTATTTTCAGAAGAGAAGACATTGTATACACAACAGAGTGCATAATCTCAGTACAAGTAGACAAGAAAGGGCATCCTCACTACTCACCGGATATTCATAAAATCATTGACATGCACAACAAGGTCTTTGAACCAATCCCACCAGGAGCACCACCTGATAGAGGGTTTGAGCATATGATAGAATTNGGGACTTGATGGGATATGCAGCAAAAACTAAGTTTGCCCCTAGACCACCCATACACCAAGGGGGAAGAGATCAAAGGGGGGTTGACAAAGGTAAGGGCAGAATGGACGAGGCTACTAGAAGAGAACCGAGGAGGAAGCAATTATGCTTCACATGCAAGGAACCTTGCGAGCCAGGACACAAATGCACAGGTAAAAGCAAAGCCCATTATATTGAGGTAATTTTTGATGATGAGGAGGAAGAAGATTTCGGCCATATCCAAAACAGAGAAGCAAATCCACCTAGAGTGGACCCTACAGATAATGAAGAATGGGAAGAAGCAGGTTTCGTCCTTGCAACAACAAAAAAGGTCACAATAGCATCCATCATTGGGGAGCCTAAATTCAATACCTTCAGGATGAGAGGAGTGCTTCAGGGACAAAAGGTTTCGGTACTCATTGATGGGGGAGCTTCACACAACTTCATAGATTCTGCCTTACTGAAAAGAAGGCATATACCTATAGTGGAGTTTGAGGGATTTTGTGTGGAGGTAGCAGGTGGGCGTACCATGCCTTGTGACATGTACATTCCAGTGATGAAGCTTACTTTGGGCAAGCATGACTTGGCACATGACTTTTATGTAATGGACCTACCAGATACGAACATCATTCTAGGAGTCCAATAACTTCGCACAATGGGACCCATCACCACCAACTATAAAACCATGGAAATGTCCTTCAATGAAGAAAGTGGGAAAAAGGTGATGCTTAGAAGGATCATAGGTAATACACCTAGAGTGGTGACAACAAAGAGCATGGAAGTTATTTTCAGAAGAGAAGACATTGTATACACAACAGAGTGCATAATCTCAGTACAAGTAGACAAGAAAGGGCATCCTCACTACTCACCGGATATTCATAAAATCATTGACATGCACAACAAGGTCTTTGAACCAATCCCACCAGGAGCACCACCTGATAGAGGGTTTGAGCATATGATAGAATTGGAAGAGGGGGCAAAACCCATTGTTACTACTCCTTATATACACCAAAAAGGTATAAGGATGAAATTGAAAAGGTTATCAAAGAACTTTTAGACCTGGGTCACATCAGGCTAAGTTCTAGTCCTTTTGCATCTTCAATAGTGTTGGTCAAAAAGAAAGATGGGACGATGCGCATGTGCATTGATTTCAGGGCACTGAACAAAAAGACCATCAAGAACATGTAACCTATCCCTAGGATTAATGAGCTATTGGATGAGATTCATGGGGTTGTTTACTTCACAAAAATAGACTTGCGCTCTGGCTATCATCAGATCAAAATGAGGGAGCAAGATGTGCCCAAAACAACTTTGAGATGTCATTATGGTCACTATGAATACTTGGTTATGCCCTTTGGGCTAACTAATGTGCCAACCACCTTCCAATATTGTATGAATCACGTCTTCAACAAGTAGAGGAAATTCCTCTTGGTCTTCTTTGATGATTTGCTGATATATAGCAAAACGTGGGAGGATCATCTTCAACATGTAGAGCAAATCTTGGCCATCATGGAAGGACAGTCCTTATATGCTAAAGAATCCAAATGTGAATTTGGAATGACAAAAGTTCTTTATTTGGGGCACATCATTGAAGTGAAAGGAGTATAGGTGCATCAAGAGAAGATAGAATCCATACTTGATTGGCCAACACCCAAGACTCTTAGTGAATTGAAGGGATTTCTTGGCATCTGTTGCTACTACAGGAGGTTTGCAAAAGGCTTCTCCCAACTTTTTGCAACATTGACAGATTTGACCAGAAAGGGTGCATTTAAGTGGAGCCAAGAGGCACAAGTGATTTTTGATAGGATGAAGAAGGTAATGAGCACTTGCTCGATACTGTCTTTACCAGATTTTGCACAACCTTTCATATTGGAGTGTGATGCCTTAGGAGAAGGCATTGGAGCAGTACTCATGTATAATAGGCATCCCATCGTTTATGAGAGTAGAAAACTGAGAGGTCTTGAACTTCTCTATACCATTGATGACAAGGAGATGTTAGCTATCATGCACACATTGGCTAAATTCAGACAATACTTGGTTGGGGCTAAATTTGTTGTGAGGACAGATCACAATAGCCTCAAGTACTTTTTGGATCAAAAGGACTTAAATGAAAGACAACATAAATGGGTTTGCAAGATTCCGGTCGATGGCTTTGACATTGAATTTGTCAAAGGGAAAAATATTGTGGTGGCTGATGCCTTATCTAGAAGACCCTCAGTCTATTATGCTATGACAGGTATTTCAGTTGACAGGAAAGTGCACCTTTTGGTGGAATATACAAAAAACAGGTTTGCTTGTGAGTTAATGGATGGGAAGGTACCTGATGATAACTTCAGGATTCTGGATGACATCATATACAACAAGGTTCGAATCTTCCTAGTTCCTGAGTCAACATCCAAAAGACGAGTATTACAAGCATGTCATGATTCACCATTAGTAGGGCATCCGAGGTTTGTCAAAACATGCAGGTAGATAAGGGAAAGATTCACATGGAAGGGAATGAAGGAGGATGTGATGTGCTACATCAAGGAATGCTCCACCTGTCAGGAGAACAAGGATGAATAGACTTATCCAGCCGGTTTACTGCAACCACTCCCCATCTCAGAGCATAAATGGGAAAGTATATCCCTTGTTGTAAAAACCGGTGAACTGGAACCGGAACTGACTGGTTTTATCGGTTTGATGGTTGATTGGTTTAAACCGACCAATAAACCGAACCGGTCCACTGGTTTATGACCAAACCGGTCGGTTTGGTCCCCAAAACCTAAAACCCCCCAAAACCTAAAACCTAAAACCTACGTAACAAAGAAGTACTTGGCTCATGTTTTCTCATGCAAGTTGGAGTTGTAAGGTGTTTTGGTGTGCAACTGAGGGTTATTTTGCCTTACTAATGTTATTTAAAGAGGTCCCCACCCCCTCCATTTTACCCACCCTAGTAATTAATGGTAATGTTAAATTTGTAAAAGTGACATTCTCCTTTATCTTTCATTTTCATCCTTTTACTTAAATTTTTAACATTACCATTAATTGTTTCAGGATGTTTGAGAGTGGTTCCAACCTCATTGGATTTCACANATAATAGGCATCCCATCGTTTATGAGAGTAGAAAACTGAGAGGTCTTGAACTTCTCTATACCATTGATGACAAGGAGATGTTAGCTATCATGCACACATTGGCTAAATTCAGACAATACTTGGTTGGGGCTAAATTTGTTGTGAGGACAGATCACAATAGCCTCAAGTACTTTTTGGATCAAAAGGACTTAAATGAAAGACAACATAAATGGGTTTGCAAGATTCCGGTCGATGGCTTTGACATTGAATTTGTCAAAGGGAAAAATATTGTGGTGGCTGATGCCTTATCTAGAAGACCCTCAGTCTATTATGCTATGACAGGTATTTCAGTTGACAGGAAAGTGCACCTTTTGGTGGAATATACAAAAAACAGGTTTGCTTGTGAGTTAATGGATGGGAAGGTACCTGATGATAACTTCAGGATTCTGGATGACATCATATACAACAAGGTTCGAATCTTCCTAGTTCCTGAGTCAACATCCAAAAGACGAGTATTACAAGCATGTCATGATTCACCATTAGTAGGGCATCCGAGGTTTGTCAAAACATGCAGGTAGATAAGGGAAAGATTCACATGGAAGGGAATGAAGGAGGATGTGATGTGCTACATCAAGGAATGCTCCACCTGTCAGGAGAACAAGGATGAATAGACTTATCCAACCGGTTTACTGCAACCACTCCCCATCTCAGAGCAGAAATGGGAAAGTATATCCCTTGTTGTAAAAACCGGTGAACTGGAACCAGAACTGACTGGTTTTATCGGTTTGATGGTCTATTGGTTTAAACCGACCAATAAACCGAACCGGTCCACTGGTTTATGACCAAACCGGTCGGTTTGGTCCCTAAAACCTAAAACCCCCCAAAACCTAAAACCTAAAACCTAAGTAACAGAGAAGTACTTGGCTCATGTTTTCTCATGCAAGTTGGAGTTGTAAGGTGTTTTGGTGTGCAACTGAGGGTTATTTTGCCTTACTAATGTTATTTAAAGAGGTCTCCACCCCCTCCATTTCACCCACCCTAGTAATATATGGTAATGTTAAATTCGTAAAAGTGACATTCTCCTTTATCTTTCATTTTCATCCTTTTACTTAAATTTTTAACATTACCATTAATTGTTTCAGGATGTTTGAGAGTGGTTCCAANATTCAACAGACTTAACATTTTTCAGGATTTCAAGATTGGCAAGATTGCAATGTTTCCACTAGATTCTATCATGTATGAGGGTATGGAACTGACATTTAATCAAGAGAACCAAGCCGTTTATGTACGTCGATGTTGGTGGCATTGATTGTTAAACTCTTTTTTCATGACCCCAGTAAAAATGTACCCTTCACTCAAGTATAAACTCTTCTATTGAAGTCTTCTCTTTGTCGTCGTGTTAGGTGACTTATTAGTGTATGTGCACACCAACCTCCGTCTTATATACAAGCAGAGAGAAGAGTGGCTGAAGGGAAAGACAAAGATGTGGGATGTGTTTTCTGATGATATTGGTTTGAACAACAGTATTGAGTTGGCATTAGCCAACTTGGATCTTAATGAACTAGTGTTAGAGCCTTTCACTTTTGATGATGGTGATCCTCTTGAGGGGTCATCCTCCAGAGTCCACATCAACAAATGCATAGATTGCATTGGATATAGGGGAGGAGGAGGAGAATGGAGGAGAGAGCAGTGGTAGTGATGCCAATCTTGGTGATTATGACATGGAGGACTACTAACAGTCATGCCTCATGAGCTATGAGATTCTTCCATCTACGGTTCTAGTATCTACCCTATGGCTATTTTGTATTTGTCATTGGCATTCCCACATGTTATCCACCAACTTGCACAAACTGGATTTTCTGAAGAGCTGCCAGAGAATGAGCAAGCAATGCTCATATTTGCAGATTTCAGAGTTCAACAGGTCTTATAAAAGACCCCCATTTTCCGCATTTCCACCATTGTAATAAATGTCCTAAGTATGAGAGATTGTAAAAGGCTATTGGCCACCCAAGACCAAGAGTGAGCACATACTTTGGAGTGTTTTTTTCTACTTGNTTCACTCAAGTATAAACTCTTCTATTGAACTCTTCTCTTTGTCGTCGTGTTAGGTGACTTAGTAGTGTATGTGCACACCAACCTCCGTCTTATATACAAGCAGAGAGAAGAGTGGCTGAAGGGAAAGACAAAGACGTGGGATGTGTTTTTTGATGATAGGGGTTTGAACAACAGTATTGAGTTGGCATTAGCCAACTTGGATCTTAATGAACTAGTGTTAGAGCCCGTCACTTTTGATGATGGTGATCCTCTTGAGGGGTCATCCTCCAGAGTCCACATCAACAAATGCATAGATTGCATTGGATATAGGGGAGGAGGAGGAGAATGGAGGAGAGAGCAGTGGTAGTGATGCCAATCTTGGTGATTATGACATGGAGGACTACTGACAGTCACGACTCATGAGCTATGATATTCTTCCATCTACGGTTCTAGTATCTACCCTATGGCTATTTTGTATTTGTCATTGGCATTCCCACATGTTATCCACCAACTTGCACAAATTGGATTTTCTGAAGAGTTGCCAGAGAATGAGCAAGCAATGCTCATATTTGCAGATTTCAGAGTTCAACAAGTCTTATAAAAGACCCCCTTTTTCGCATTTCCACCATTGTAATAAATGTCCTAAGTATGAGAGATTGTAAAACGCTATTGGCCACCCAAGACCAGGAGTGAGCACATACTTTGGAGTGTTTTTTTCTACTTGTTAATTATTTTTTCCGCTTGCCTCAGTGAGAAGAAAAAACAATTTCTAAGTTTTTTCACTCAGACGACTTGGCTCCAAAGCCGAAGTATGTGCTGGCAAGCAGGTTTTGGCATGGAAAATCCAATGTCTAGTGTCTAACTGTATATAAGCTCATACTAGGACATAGTGTCTGAGTCATTTGGAAATTGCGGCTAGGTTTGATAGTTTTTTTTTAAGTTTTCAGTGAATTAATTAAATTCCCGCAAAAATGAAATTTATTAATTTTGAGTCAATAAATGTAAAAAATATGGCATCACATGTTGTCAGATGCCATATTTATAGTTGTTTTCCAGTCTAGAGTATCATGTAAACCCCTATTTCTCATCTTTCGAGACTAAAAAGTGATGATTATCACTAAAAAATCAATTTTACTCGAAATTTATGGAAAATGGGTAATTTAATTAATCTCCTAAATTTTGGGAGAACTGGGGAACATGCTTTAGACACGTTTTTTGTATGTCCCTAGTTGACTAAAGGCCTAAGGCAAGTTAACTAAGGGGAGGTCGACTTAATTAGATGACATGGAGTTGGGAGGTGGTTCCAATGAAGGAACTCGACTTATTTTCCTAAGTGGCGCATTCCCAAACCTTAGCGCATTGATTAAGGGACCCACGCATCCCTTAACTCCCCCTCTCACTCGAACTCAATCCCACTCATCTCCCCTTACTCTCACTCCCACTCCCCTTCACCTTCCTTAACTCCCCTTCCACTCCACACCTCTCCACTCATCTCCCACGCATCTACTCTTCAACTAGTGCGCCACTCCCTCATCCTCACGCATTCCCTAAACTCTAAACCCAACCCTAGCGCATGCACACTTTGGAGTTATCACCTCCCATTCCCATATAAAGAAGGGTCGACCTTTCCATTAGCTAGTCGAATCTTGGGCAAGAAAGCATTGTAATGTTGTATCTACTTCGGAAATAATAAAGACTTTGGAGCTAGCTTTGGGGTGTGGACTTAAATGTGTGGATGAATGTTGGATACATGAGGTGATGTTGTATTGATTTTATGCATAGTATCTTTGCTATTTGGCTAATCATAGGGATATTGTTATCTAGATGGAGTAAGTTGTTTAATTTGTTTATTATSCAATTTACTTGTTGATCTGTACTCAAACATTTCATTGCATGTGTGTTTTTGCTTGAAATAATGTGCTCTTGAAGATTTTGTGTAGAGAAACACCAAATACAAGAACTTGCAGGTATCARTATTGCAGGTAATACTAATCTTTTGGAGAGGCAAAGGAGCTCGGTTGCTTCCCTTTTTCTGTCCAAGGAGTTCTTAAGGAAAGCATTCACCCTCTTCTTCACATCAAGGAGAGCCCCATAGCTCGAATTTTCCAAGCTCAAACAAAACTCATAATTTAGATAAAACTCTTTCCCTTACTCTCTTTCTTTTGGTTGCATGCTGTTTAGAATAGCTTCAAAGTTTGTTTTCAAACATCCAAAGGTTGCATGCATGTGTTTCCTGGATCTAATTACAATTTTATCAATTTTTGAGAGTAGATCTAGGCATTTTCTTGACCTTTTCATCTAGAGTCTAGGTAAAGATTGTGTTTGATTTTAACTTCTTATCAAGCTGTTTAGAGGTTTACTGTTTGCTGTGCTAAAACAACAAACAAAAGTCGCTAAAGGAGCCTAAGTTAGGTCTATTTAAAGTCTCAAAAAAGCCCTAAAAGTTTTACTTTTTTGCCTTAGATTTCTTTTTAGAAAATTTGTTAAATTATTTATCTATTTAAACTTCTTTCCATCGTTTCTAACTTCATTTGTTTGCAGTTTTGTTGCAGCAAATACAGATCCAAGAGGAGTCTCCGCCTGTTTTGGGCGAAATTCAAGGCTTTCGGGAACCCTGGGGGTTTGTGACTTCGTCAAAACAAAGTTTATTTTTTTTGTCTTTTCTTTTCTCCTTGTATCTTTCTTAACGATCCAAGAATAGGGATCCCTCTTCTTCTAAAAAGAGCTAAAAGCTCAAAGAGAACTCTAGTTCGCCATTGTCATAGTGCAATAAAAGCGGGCCCTTTGTGCCCAGTTTCTTCATCCCCTTAGGGGGATTGGTGTTGTGGTTTGCTTTTTGTTTCTTAAAGTTATGCATGCTTAAATCTAATAATCATTTATACAAGTCAAACACACTACAACACTCTAACTTCATGCATGTTAAACAAATTCTCAGCTTTTCATGCATACTCAGTTTCAAGTAATTTTCTCTTTTCATTCAGTTTTGCAACAACATTTAATTTTGAAGTAATATCTTGTTGATCTCTCTCAAACACAAAGCAAGGTATATAAACCTAATTGTTGCAATTCATTTCTTTCAAGTGTTTGTGCAAATGCCTCAATTACAAAGCAAGGTGTGTGATCTATCTATTTTATTTTATTAAGTAATTGAACCTTGCTAGTATAATTAGGGCAACCTCTGAGTGGTATTATTTGTCTAAGACCTCTACCCTGGGCAGAGTGTGTCAAGTCAAAGTGTAACTCTCCTCGTTGGGCCTGCGACACATCGAGTCGACAAGTTTTAGATTGGTGAATAATGCATAAGGGGGCCAAACACTTTTCACCAACTAATTACAAAATTTACTTTAATAAAATCTTCGATCTACACTGCCCACAACTCCCTTTAAGGCATTGGTTAGAATATACTTTCAATCTTTTTTATGTGAGTAGTTTTACTTATGTATGTTATCTAATTCTCTTTATGCTCTTGATTATTGCAGAGGTTGTATACTTTTGATGTATAAATGTTTCATGAGCAAAATGTTCTTTATAATGATTAATGCTAAGTGGTGAATGATTGAATTTCATTTTCAACAATAAACTCCTAGAACCAATTGTTTTTTTTCTTTCTTAGTTTAGAAAAGCCTTTGTTTTATTTTTATAGGGACTACCCCCCTTGGCTTCGTTAGGAGTTGGCCTAGACAGATGAGTTGAGGATCAGGTGACAACACCTTGACTCGAGACTTGCCCCCAAGGACACACCAAGTGGATTGAAGGTTTCTTCCACGTTACCCCAGGTGTGTATTAGGACGACAACACCACCTATAGTTTCCATGACTCTAACTTAATATGTTATTTGATGTTCTAGAGGCCATTTAGAGCCTCCTTGATTATGTATTTATGTTTCGATCTCTAGATATCTATTGCACTTGGTGTCGTTTTGATATATTCATGAGCATACTTTGGATATGTTGTCTCTAATTGTCTCTAATGCTTTGGAAACAAGATTTAAAATCTTAAAAATATATTTTTTTTGTTAAAATTTAAACATTTTATGTATTTTTTTAAAAACCGGTTCATTAAAACCGGTTCGACCGGTTCATTATCGGTTCTAGTTCAGATTGGACCCTTGATTGGTTCCGGTGCCGGTTTCGATTTTTAAAACTATGAGTATATCCATGGATTTCATTACAGGATTGCCCAACGTCCAGGGCAAGGATTGCATTTTTGTGGTTGTTGATAGATTATCCCAATTTGCCCATTTCTTCACCATTGCCACAGATTTCAGTGCTTCACAGGTTGCATATTTATTCTTCAGAGAGATCACTAGGTTGCATGGTTTACCCAAAACCATTGTGAGTGATAGGGACACCAGGTTCATGAGCACCTTTTGGCAGGAGCTATTCTGATTGGTAGGTATGACCTTGACCCCCGGTACTTGCTATCACCCTCAAACTGATGACCAAACCGAGATAGTCGACAAATGGGTTGAAGGCTACCTTCAAAACTATGTTTCAGGACAATAAAAGGCATTGGTTAAATGGCTTCATTTGGGAGAGTATTGTTACAACACCACCTATCACATGTCTACTGGTATGTCACCTTTCAGGGCCTTATACAACTATGATCCCCACACCTTTGTGGAGGTTGTCTTATGTGACAGTAGAGCTTCTATGGCACAAGATTGGATTCAACAGAGTCAAAATGTACTCAGAGTACTTAAAGACCACTTACAAAGGGCATATAATCAACAAAAGGTACACACATATAAGCATAGAGTGGATCACACATTTGAGGTTGGTGACTTGGTATACTTGAGGGCCGAGGCTACAACCATACAGACAAACATCTATTAAGAGGAGTGGTGTAGAAAAGCTCCAACCCTGCTTCTTTGGACCATATAGGGTAAACAAAAAAGTAGGGGCCGTGGCATATGAGCTTGATCTACGTCAGGGCAACAAAATACACAATGTCTTTCATGTATCATGCCTGAAGAGAGCCATAGGGAAGCACATCAATCCTATTGAAGAACTGCCACCTTTGGATGAGGGGGGACAATTGATACTGGTTCCAGAGGAAGTATTAGACGTAAGGGAGAAGAGGCTAAGGAAGAGGAGCATCAGGGAATACTTGATCAGGTTGAAGAACTTACCTATAGAGGATGCTACGTGGGAAAGTGAGGAGGTTCTTTAGGAGACAGGATCAAAATTGCTTGTGGGCAAACAATTTCCAGTAGGGGAGACTGTAATATCCCCCACCTCTTGATAAAGAGGTTGTGAGAGACTTAGTAGTCTAGTTGTTCCCACTAGACTATAGTATCATGCATCATGGGGACCAAGACACCCTAAAGCACTTACCTAAGCACAATGTTATAATTTTAAGTTAACTTTGGGATAAAAGGTAAAATGAAGAAAAGAAAAAGAACTTGTGTGGAAAAGCTAGGAGTTAACCCCAGGAGATGGTTAACTAACTTAATAGAGGATTAGATCGGGGTATAAAAGAAAAGGAGGGCACATCTCTCACTCATTCTGGATTATTATTACTTTTGCATTTGGGCTCTTGAGCACAAGGGCGTTTTGAGGGTTTTGAGATTACAAACCCCAGAGATCAACTCGATGGTGAAAGATCCCACCTATCTTGATCCAAGCTTGGTCCTGGGGGTGTAATATTCCTCCCACAACATTCTACAACAGGTATAGGTCATATCCATCAGCAAAGGAAGAGACAATGTGCAACTTCAGGGGGTTTCCAACAGGAGGGCGCACCATCTGAAGGAGAACATTTCGATCTAGGAAGAGGAGAAGGATTTTGAGTATAAGGACTTCTAGGTTTTCTCTGTATGGCCAAGGGCACCCTTTCTAGCCCATTTTGGAGGGGGTTTCTCTGTCAGATGATTTATTAGAGGTTGGCACGAGTTGGAGAGAAGGAGGGCGCATTGCAGAAAGAGATTTCATCCATATGAAGGGTTAGATCTTCATCATTCAACTTGATACTTTATCGGGGGGTTTGTCTTACCTCGATCTATTGTTCTAGCCATTTTGGTGGCATTTGGAGGTTTCTAGGAGGGAGGTTGAAATATTGAACATCTACAACCATCCAGGAGGGCGCAACTCAGCTAGGAGGATTGGATCTAGATCTTGGAGGGAAAGACACCAATCTTGTCCCTTTCACCAGTTTATTGTAGGGCCTCTGGACGTTATTATCTTCTGTTTTGGACATTGTTGTAGCAACTATTATTCCAGCTTGGTTATTATTATGGTATTCTCCCAGTTCTACAAATCTATTTTATCAAGATCACTCTATTATCTAAATAAAGGTCAGATATGAAGTTATTGGTTCTATATTGGTGCTTCTTGCTTGTATCTTGTCATTTCCTTATTCTATATGTTTAGATCTATATCTCCATGCTATGATCTTTTAAGTACAAACCCTAAATGCACAACTTCATGAAGTGAACCTGCAAACACACAAGTAACAACAAATAAATAGTTAAACAACCCTTGTTTTTGGGCAAAAAATTGGCGTGGGAACATTACAAATTACAAATGCATCCCTTAGATTTTGGATTGCAAAATTTCTATACAAAACAAAACCGTAAATATTTTCATTATTGGTGCACAACAATTGCTTCTAGTTTTATGACTACTACAATTGTCAATTGTTGCTAACTAATTTTCGCCATCCTTTCTTGGATGCTTTGTGACCAGGTTTGTCAAGTTTTTTCCTCGAGTTCAAAATTTTGTGAGTTTCAAAGTTTGTGTTAAAATCATTGAATTCTATATGAAATTTGTGGCTTTTTTCATAGAGTAATATCGGTTTCTCTCTCAGACACCGGTCTACTACAACTCGGGGAGGTCACAAGGGTGCTCCTACGACCTTGACCATTGGAGGAGTGGTTGAATGTTATTGAGAACATGCTTCTTTGTACTAGATTAGAACACAAAGCCATATTGCATTGAGAATCTTATGACATTAACCGATAAAGTGGACATGGTGTTGAGATGATGAACAAGGAAATATGTGCAATACATATGAATATGTAAAAGCTCATTTGACTATGGCTTATCACCTAGCTCTTAAATTTGTCATACATTCTCGTCAATGCTTGCCATACATCCTTTCTTCTACTCTGAAGTTGATTGCTTCTAAATGTACTGATGTTGAAATACTTTATGTATGTGTTTGAAATGCTTTTGTATTGAATGGTGAGTTCTATGAACTATTTTTTTCCTTTGCAATTTTTTAGAATTTCACTCTGCTTGAATTTGAACACGAACCAATACATTTGCTTGCACGTAAGATCAAAAGAAGTGTTATTCTATTTAGGAAATCGATTAATATGTGTTTTCTAGTAAACACATGACTATCCAAGCAATTTCTATGACATTTGAATACCTTAAAGCACCTCTAAATACCTATACTAAATTCTCTAGAATTCTTTAATTTTCCTTGGAGAAAGCGTCAATGAAACCTTGAATCGTAGACTAATTGTACATGCACAAGATGTGGTCGCATTGTAAGGAAAATGCTATATTAGTTGCAAAGATATTCGCCTTTTTCCCTTTGGTGATTGTTATCGTGCAACTTGTTCTTTGATAGAACAAAAGGTTAAAGGAGAGCAAATTGGCGTAACTGGACACTATCCTATCACTGTTACCTCAATAGGATGTCTCTTTTTATTTAGGGTGGTAGGCCCAAGGGAGACGTCCCTGGTGACCTGGGGGTTCGAGAAGACAAAGTCAAAGTGGCTAGATAAAGATCCCCTCTCACAAGTCACAACCGATCAGAAAGTCCGGTTTTATAACAAATGAAAGATAATATGTCAAAGTGTACTTGCCCGGAACAAAGTAACAAGAAACTATATATATTTGGAAGTACACTTGCTGGTTAACACTTCATAAAACCATAGACTTTCTCAAGAAAAGCAATTGGCTGATAATAATGAAGTAAACAGAAAATTATAGAAACAATATTTATAAGGCAATACTTCACATTAAATGCCTTGCAATAGCTTTAAAAATGACTAAGAATCATTAACCATTGAAATCATAATACTAGCATTTGTTGGAAGCAAACAAGACAATGTATAAATCAGCCTTTTCAAAAGCTTTTATAAGATTTTAATGCTGCAATTAATGGCTGTAGATTACTTTAGTAACAACAACAATATTGTTAGTAGGTCAAGCTATTCTAGGGTTAGAAAATGTTAGTAGGTTGCTTGAGGTAAAAGATTTGAGGGTTGGTTTCATCAATCAAACAAATTTAAGGTCTAAATCAATGCCTTTTAGGGCTAATGGAGTCACTAATGTAAGAGCTATGGACTAAGAAGGATGATGATTGAGGTGTTGGTAACCCAAGGGCTCAATCAACAAGCCTTAGAAGGAAGACGACTACTCGGAAGTAGGTAACCCTAGGCCCTAACGGTTTTCCTTCTTCTTTAGCTCAAGCTTGAAAAAAATAATGGTTTCATGAAGCAAATGACACTAGAGTGCTGCAATGGCAGGGCTCTAGTAAAATGCTTCAAAGGTAGGGTTTCTAGAACAATCTAGTAGGTGAAAAATTGTTAAGACAAGGACAATAACATGTGCTTGTTCTCCTAATGTTTTAAACTAGCAATTTTATAATCTTGGAATAAATGCAAAGTAAATGTACCAT
>JZKD02S1934839.1:31781-45352 GCA_000966675.3 Picea glauca
GAACTCAAATCCAGGCCATGTGAGTGGATGAGGTGGTAAGGGATGTCTGGGCAATGGGTGCAGTGATATAAGAGAAATGCATGGCTTACCTGTGGGTGCCTCTGAAGAGGGTGACCTGCACCTTGTCATGGATGCAAATGTTTCCAAGCCCATTCCTGCCTTTTATCTTTTATTCTTATTGCTTTTTCTTTCAAGAGACGAATTGGGGGACACTGCCCTGGCGTGCCCACAAGCATTTCATGGAAATGAGAGGGATGGCTCGTGATGAGACCCCCTTTCTCTTGGCTATGCCACCAACAACCACTACCCTGGCATGGTGACTAGCTGTTGGTAGTGTCATACTACTACATGCCCATGGACCTAATAGGCTGGCTCGTGATGAGAATTCTTATCCTCCAACTAGGTCTTGATTTATTTATTTTTTATGGGTACCTCTGTTTCTTGCCGAGAAGCTTTTTATTGCTTTCTCGCGGATCCCTGGGCAAAGCATCTCAAGGTTTCCTTCTTTTGGCTTTTATCTTTTGCTAGCTACTTTTACCCTCCGGGCCTTTAGCCCCTTCTTCCCACAAGGTAAGCTACAACCCTTAGATATTTGGCCAACCCAATGCTTGGACCAGTGTAATGGGATGGATGAGTGGGAAAAAGATGGAAAGTGGTAAGTGTGGTGGGAACGGACGATGACCTTTCGTGAATCCCCCCGTGGCAACTCAAACCCTATGGGAACCAACTTACTAGGACATCCTGTCATTCCCCCAGGTGTGGTCAAGTGGAAAGGCATAAGGTCCAAGCACACGTTAGAAGCAAAAAGAATTAAATGCACATATTCAAAAGTTTTGAGAATCAGAGTGACACATACCATGATACCCGGACTCATTACCTCATGGAGCAAGACCCATTTTTGCTGCAAGACCAGGCCGATGTGATGGATGCTGTTGCTGTCGACAAAGTGGAGGCACTGAGGAAGAAAAGTATGGGCCCTCCAAGGCCATGCTCAAGTCGTTCTGGCTCTCGGTAGTCCATGTCTAGGACTTGTGGGCCTCGAGACATATTCTCCTTAGTTATCCCTAGGCTAGGGGATAACTTCTGGCTCCAACTCGAGGACATGTGCTCACTGTAGAGCGCATGAGAACCTCAACATCTCTGGCATAACCTGTGACCTGCTTGATCTTAACATAAAACTATTAGTAATCATTTGTGGTGGTGATATCACCACCGACTCATATATATATATAGTACAGAAAATGAAAGCAAGCATATGTACAAATCGAAATACAAACTACTCTAGCATGAAATGAAAATGATATATACAATGAATACAAATGCCTACCTACTTACCTGTACTTACTTGTGAAGTCAAGTCTCTGCTCCTTGATGGGGTTTGAGGAGATGCCCGCTAACTGGTAATGGGTGCCTTCTTCCTTTCAACGTAGACAAATAGTAGGCATCATTGACTGACTTTCTTCCAACTCTGAAGGGTCCGAGCCAAAATTGTGCACTTCGCTTGACATTAGTAGGTTCTCCCTTCTTTGTGTCCCACATCCAGACTGTATCTCCCTTTTTGTAATCCTTGGTCTTGAATCTGGTTGTTTCTTGTACAACCCTGGTGTATTGTCTTGAGGGAGAAGGGTGGGGTTTTGTTGTGAAGACTTCTTGCTGGGATGGCTTGATCAACATGTCATCTTCTTCTTTCTTTAACAATTTGATAGTCCCAACCCGTGTATTTGTCTAGGAGTTGCTGACACTCTTCCGTCTTTGGCCATTGTATTTGATCGAAGTCTTCCTCTGAAACGAAAGGCAAATCATCAGAGGAAAATACAAGAAGACTTTCTTTGGTTGGCTCATGTGTTTTACTAGTTCTGATATCATCCCCTTCTCATTTGACGAAGCCAACTCCTTTCCTTCTAAACGTCATCAAATAGTCATCTTCTTGTGTAGAAGAATAATCATCCAAGTCTTCAGAGATGTCAGATGCATCGTTAGGATAATCACCCCAATTTGTATCTCTTTCTTGCTCTAGAACAATGTGGCAGGGTCTCACCAAAGCACTATCCCTTATGTATGTTTCATGCAAATGCCACACCTTGTCATTACCTAGCGTAATATTGTTCTTGTGATTGCTAGGAATATTCTGGTCACCCTTTCCCTTACTAATATTGTCTTCTTCTGTCGAGGTCAGTTGAGGTCAGTTGAAGATTGGAGAAAATAGAAAAGAAGCAAAAGGAAAATGATAAAAGGTATTAAGAACTTTAGGAGTAACATAGCATGTTGGAGGAGTGGATCGATCAAAATCACGATGTCCTACATGTGAGTGAATGTAGCTCAGATATGTATTTCTGCGAGGGTGTCTACATGTGGAAATCATGATTTAATATATCCTATGCTTTTTCTAGAGTTCACTTTATTAATTAATTAATAAAGTGAACGTCTTTTATTAAAGTGACTTTTAACTAATAAAGTGACTAAGTTGGGTCACTTAGTGATTTTATAAAAAGAGAGCCATTGATCTCATAGTTAGATCTTGATTGTTGAGATTATGGATTTGGCTCAAGTCAAAGTTATACAAGACAGAGAGGGAAAAGGACAAAGGCACAGAGAGGACATTTATTCACAAGTCACGTGAGTAAGTGTGAAAATTCTGAGCTCTGATTTTCAGCCATTGGCGAGAAAAAAACAACAACAAAGATCAGTGAAAGAGATAAATCATCCTTGTTTAACTAGCATACAGGTTGTACAACATGTTGATGACAAAAATTTGTACAACAGGAGGCCGTACCAGATCCGTACAGGTCGTATGGATTTCGTACAACACACAAAACAATGCAACATGGTCGCACATGTGAGGTCACCTTGATTTTTTGTGTAGATCAGCCGTCTAGAATAGTTCGTACAGGTCGTACAGACAATACAGTACACCCATTAGGGTGAAAGAGGCAGATTTTCGGGATTTGGAAATCTTTCAGGTTTTGCTGTTCATTGTTTTTATTTTCTTAGAGCCATTTTCCTGAGTTCGGGAGCTCTTGTAAGTTTTGATGATATTTGAGTGATGAATTGATTTGGAAGAGCAAGAAATAATTGTGCACTGTGTGATTAAATGTTAAATAATTCTAGTAGTGTAATCTAGATTTGAACTAGCTTATCTAGGCATTGGTTTTAATAAATTAACATGGTATCGGAGCTCTTGCTATGAGGGAAAAGAAGATGTAGTTTATTAAGTGCAGATTATTTCAGCGAGCTTGAAGGACAAAGGTCAGGACATGTATGTCAATCACCAATGTGAAGATTGAGGATCGACTTGATGAGGTTTCGAATTTTCTGCCTTGAAAGGCAACACTGATACTGTTCTTGAAGGAACAAGACTTGTGGGAGGTCATGACTAGCAGTATTTCTACTCTAGCATTGACATAGGCTGCAGCGTAGGGTGCACAATATGTGCACTTAGTAGTAGATCTGGCTGTACGAGCAACGTTGGAGAAGAAAGACATAAAGACATAGAGGGTGAACCTTGAAGCTGTCAAGGATGTTTTGATCCCACATGTGTCAGAAAAGTCCAGTGCCAAGGAGTTGTTTGATGCCCCCCTATCACTTTTCCAAAGTGATAACATGAGTCAGAAGATGATTCTCAAAGCCAACCTCAGAGAATGTAGAATGACCCACTTCAACAATTTGACCAACTACCTTACGAGGATCACACAGATCCGTGACCAACTTGCAGCTATTGGAGAGGTTGTATTGGATGCAACGTTAGTGAATGTTATTCTGAATGGGTTCACTAAGGCATGGGAACCATTTATCATGGGCATTTGTGCTTGGGAGCATCTTCCCAAGTGGGAGAGACTTTGGGATGGTTGCATGTACGAGGAGACTCGTAGAGAGTCTAGATTCAACAGGAAGGGAGGTGGAAGAGATGAAAATTAAGCCCTTGTCGGCAAAACCAAGAAAGGCAAAGGGAAAGGTTTTTTCAAGAAGGGTGACAGTCAGGGAGAGGGGCAACAGTCTGGGCAGAAGAGAGACATGAGCAAGATCAAATGTTACGTTTGCCATAAGAATGGCCACTTTGATTTTCAATGTCTATAGAGAAAGAAAGGAAAGGGGAAGCTCTAGATAGTTGTAGCGACAACAGAGAAATAGTCAAACGAACTTGCATCAAAGTTCGAGGGTGATTTTTCACTCGTGTCTTGCCTTTCTACTAGCACTACTCCTAGTAGTGCATGGTACTTTGATAGTGGTGCATCTTGC
Source organism: Picea glauca (assembly GCA_000966675.3). NCBI lineage: Eukaryota > Viridiplantae > Streptophyta > Pinopsida > Pinales > Pinaceae > Picea > Picea glauca. Next base: position 36,018 of record JZKD02S1934839.1, read on the forward strand.
CACACGATAGAGGCTAGAGAGCTATTCAACAATTTATCAGAGGAGGACTCAAAGCTCCACATAGAGCTTGGCAATAATGCCAAGTATCCAATGAGGGGTTAGGGAACAGTTCAGTTCCAACTCGAGTCCAGAGGATCCTTTGATGCCCAGGCAATACTATATGTACCTGGCTTGAAGAAGAACCTTTTGTCGATCTCAGTCATGGAGGACAAAGGTTATGAGGTTAACTTTCAAAGGGGCAGGTGTTCATTCGCCTAGACGGAGCAAGTTCAAGCATTGCTTTGAGGATTTGAGTTCGGGATGGGAACCTATATAGACTTCATGGCCAACATGTTCAGGCGTTGATGCACACTAGTGAGAGCTTTTGCGAGTTGTGGTACAAGAGGATTGGACTCTCCATCATAGAGCTCTACCATTACTGAGACAGATGGTCACTGGACTTCTAAACTTCAGTCTGGATCATCAGGGGGTGTGCAGAAGTTGTGCTCTTGGCAAAAATGTGAAGGGATCATTTCCCTACAATAAGGCTCGATTCAAAGGCATTTTGGATTTGATACATTTTGACGTTGGTGGGCTTATGTCAATTGCTTCAGTAAAGGGAGCATCCTATTATGTGACCTTCATTTATGACTTCTCCAAGAAGACCTGGATCTACTTCATGAAAACTAAGGATGAGGTCTTCATTGATTTGAGAGAGTTTAAATCTTAGGTGGAGAACACTACAGGAAGGAAGATCAAGGTGTTGAGGACAAACAACGAGGGTGAGTACACCTCCAATGAGTTCACTAATTTCTGCAAGGAGGCAATGATCAANTTAACAATTTGATAGTCCCAACCCGTGTATTTGTCTAGGAGTTGCTGACACTCTTCCGTCTTTGGCCATTGTATTTGATCGAAGTCTTCCTCTGAAACGAAAGGCAAATCATCAGAGGAAAATACAAGAAGACTTTCTTTGGTTGGCTCATGTGTTTTACTAGTTCTGATATCATCCCCTTCTCATTTGACGAAGCCAACTCCTTTCCTTCTAAACGTCATCAAATAGTCATCTTCTTGTGTAGAAGAATAATCATCCAAGTCTTCAGAGATGTCAGATGCATCGTTAGGATAATCACCCCAATTTGTATCTCTTTCTTGCTCTAGAACAATGTGGCAGGGTCTCACCAAAGCACTATCCCTTATGTATGTTTCATGCAAATGCCACACCTTGTCATTACCTAGCGTAATATTGTTCTTGTGATTGCTAGGAATATTCTGGTCACCCTTTCCCTTACTAATATTGTCTTCTTCTGTCGAGGTCAGTTGAGGTCAGTTGAAGATTGGAGAAAATAGAAAAGAAGCAAAAGGAAAATGATAAAAGGTATTAAGAACTTTAGGAGTAACATAGCATGTTGGAGGAGTGGATCGATCAAAATCACGATGTCCTACATGTGAGTGAATGTAGCTCAGATATGTATTTCTGCGAGGGTGTCTACATGTGGAAATCATGATTTAATATATCCTATGCTTTTTCTAGAGTTCACTTTATTAATTAATTAATAAAGTGAACGTCTTTTATTAAAGTGACTTTTAACTAATAAAGTGACTAAGTTGGGTCACTTAGTGATTTTATAAAAAGAGAGCCATTGATCTCATAGTTAGATCTTGATTGTTGAGATTATGGATTTGGCTCAAGTCAAAGTTATACAAGACAGAGAGGGAAAAGGACAAAGGCACAGAGAGGACATTTATTCACAAGTCACGTGAGTAAGTGTGAAAATTCTGAGCTCTGATTTTCAGCCATTGGCGAGAAAAAAACAACAACAAAGATCAGTGAAAGAGATAAATCATCCTTGTTTAACTAGCATACAGGTTGTACAACATGTTGATGACAAAAATTTGTACAACAGGAGGCCGTACCAGATCCGTACAGGTCGTATGGATTTCGTACAACACACAAAACAATGCAACATGGTCGCACATGTGAGGTCACCTTGATTTTTTGTGTAGATCAGCCGTCTAGAATAGTTCGTACAGGTCGTACAGACAATACAGTACACCCATTAGGGTGAAAGAGGCAGATTTTCGGGATTTGGAAATCTTTCAGGTTTTGCTGTTCATTGTTTTTATTTTCTTAGAGCCATTTTCCCGAGTTTCAGAGCTCTTGTAAGTTCTGATGATATTTGAGTGATGAATTGATTTAGAAGAGCAAGAAATAATTGTGCACTGTGTGATTAAATGTTAAATAATTCTAGTAGTGTAATCTAGATTTGAACTAGCTTATCTAGGCATTGGTTTTAATAAATTAACATGGTATCAGAGCTCTTGCTATGAGGGAAAAGAAGATGCAGTTTATTAAATGCAGATTATTTCAGCGAGCTTGAAGGACAAAGCTCAGGACATGTATGTCAATCACCGATGTGAAGATTGAGGATCGACTTGATGAGGTTTCGAATTTTCTGCCTTGGAAGGCAACACTGATACTGTTCTTGAAGGAACAAGACTTGTGGGAGGTCATGACTAGCAGTATTTCTACTCTAGCACTGACATAGGCTGCAGCGTAGGGTGCACAATATGTGCACTTAGTAGTAGATTTGGCTGTACGGGCAACGTTGGAGAAGAAAGACATAAAGACATAGAGGGTGAACCTTGAAGCTGTCAAGGATGTTTTGATCCCACATGTGTCAGAAAAGTCCAGTGCCAAGGAGTTGTTTGATGCCCTCGTATCACTTTTCCAAAGTGATAACATGAGTCAGAAGATGATTCTCAAAGCCAACCTCAGAGAATGCAGAATGACCCACTTCAACAATTTGACCAACTACCTTACGAGGATCACACAGATCCATGACCAACTTGCAGCTATTGGAGAGGTTGTATTGGATGCAACGTTAGTGAATGTTGCTCTGAATGGGTTCACTAAGGCATGGGAACCATTTATCATGGGCATCTGTGCTTGGGAGCATCTTCCCAAGTGGGAGAGACTTTGGGATGGCTGCATGTACGAGGAGACTCGTAGAGAGTTTAGATTCAACAGGAAGGGAGGTGGAAGAGATGAAAATTAAGCCCTTGTTGGCAAAACCAAGAAAGGCAAAGGGAAAGGTTTTTTCAAGAAGGGTGACAGTCAGGGAGAGGGGCAACAGTCTGGGCAGAAGAGAGACATGAGCAAGATCAAATGTTACGTTTGCCATAAGAATGGCCACTTTGATTTTCAATGTCTATAGAGAAAGAAAGGAAAGGGGAAGCTCTAGATAGTTGTAGCGACAACAGAGAAATAGTCAAACGAACTTGCATCAAAGTTCGAGGGTGATTTTTCACTCGTGTCTTGCCTTTCTACTAGCACTACTCCTAGTAGTGCATGGTACTTTGATAGTGGTGCATCTTGCCACACGATAGAGGCTAGAGAGCTATTCAACAATTTATCAGAGGAGGACTCAAAGCTCCACATAGAGCTTGGCAATAATGCCAAGTATCCAATGAGGGGTTAGGGAACAGTTCAGTTCCAACTCGAGTCCAGAGGATCCTTTGATGCCCAGGCAATACTATATGTACCTGGCTTGAAGAAGAACCTTTTGTCGATCTCAGTCATGGAGGACAAAGGTTATGAGGTTAACTTTCAAAGGGGCAGGTGTTCATTCGCCTAGACGGAGCAAGTTCAAGCATTGCTTTGAGGATTTGAGTTCGGGATGGGAACCTATATAGACTTCATGGCCAACATGTTCAGGCGTTGATGCACACTAGTGAGAGCTTTTGCGAGTTGTGGTACAAGAGGATTGGACTCTCCATCATAGAGCTCTACCATTACTGAGACAGATGGTCACTGGACTTCTAAACTTCAGTCTGGATCATCAGGGGGTGTGCAGAAGTTGTGCTCTTGGCAAAAATGTGAAGGGATCATTTCCCTACAATAAGGCTCGATTCAAAGGCATTTTGGATTTGATACATTTTGACGTTGGTGGGCTTATGTCAATTGCTTCAGTAAAGGGAGCATCCTATTATGTGACCTTCATTTATGACTTCTCCAAGAAGACCTGGATCTACTTCATGAAAACTAAGGATGAGGTCTTCATTGATTTGAGAGAGTTTAAATCTTAGGTGGAGAACACTACAGGAAGGAAGATCAAGGTGTTGAGGACAAACAACGAGGGTGAGTACACCTCCAATGAGTTCACTAATTTCTGCAAGGAGGCAATGATCAAGAGGGAGAAGACTATGGCCTACAACACACAACAAAATCAAGTTGTAAAGAGGAAGAGTCGGTCTATCAATAGTGCGGTGAAGGCCATCATCCACGATCAGAGTTTGCCTTTGTTTCTGTGGGTCGAGGCATGGAACACAATTGTGTATCTACACAATAGGAGCCCACAATGGATACTGGGGGATAAAACACAGGAGAAAGCATTCATAGGTAGGAGACCTGAGCTAGGACATCTTAAGATTTTTGGTTGTTGAGTAGCCCACACTGAATACTAGAGGATAAAACACCGGAGGAAGCATTCACAGGCAGGAGACCTGAGATAGAACATCTTAGGATTTTTGGTTGTCTAGTCTATATCCACATTCCAATAGAGAAGAGAACAAAGTTGGAGCTGTCAGGAGAGAGGGGCAGCTTGGTGGGTTACTACAAGGATTCAAAGGCCTACAAAGTCTTTCTGACAGATCAACGAAGGACAGTGGTGAGTCGAGATGTCAAGTTCGATGAGAACTTGACATCTAGGAAATCTCAGGATCTACCAACAGTTGCAGAGGGGCCACACGAGGTGGGCCCAAAGGATGAGTCGAGAGTAGAGACTTCTAGTGTAGGGATCCAGATTCCAGAGGAGGTGGAGGAGCAGTTATCACCTTCGACTTCAGTTAGGAGGCCCAGGTGGTTTGAGTAGACCTTGCAGGATGCTCGCTAGCATGTTGAGCCTCGCAGGACCAGGTTTCGAGAGAGCAGGCCTCCTCGGAAGTTTTCGATGTAAATGGCTTTGATGACCAACATCATAGACTTAGAGCCCTCCATCTTTGAGGAAGCAGCTAGCCAAAAGGTGTGGAGAGATGCCATGGTGGAGGAGCACACCTCCATCATGAGGAATGATGTCTGGGAGATTGTGCCGAGGCCAGAGGGGATGTCAGTGGTGACTTCTAGATGGCTTTACAAGGTAATGCATGCAACAAATGGCAGTGTGGAGAAGTACAAGGCTAGATTTGTGGCTCGTGGGTTCTCTTAGAAAGAAGGCGTAGACTACCAAGAGACTTTTGGTCCTGTAGCCAGATACTCTTCTATTCGATCATTACTTTCTATTGTTTTTGAGATGGGGTGGAGCATCCATCAGATGGATGTGAAGATTGGCTTCCTCAACAAAGTCATTGAGGAAGAGGTCTACATCGACCAACCATGGGGGTTTGAGGTCCATGACAGAGAGACGCATGTATGCAGGTTGAAGAAAGCCCTATATGGACTCAAACAAGGCTTCAAGGCCTGGTATGCTAGGATCAACAACTATCTGCAGAGCATGGGCTTCACCAAGAGTGAGGCAGGTACCAACCTATACATCTTCCTAGTTGAATTTGTGCCCCTCATCTTGGTGTTGTATGTGGATGACCTTATTATGAAAGGGGTAGAAAAGTTGATTGCAGGATGCAAGTCAGACTTGGTGCCATAATTTGAGATGAAGGATATCAGGCCAATGCATTACTTTCTGGACTTGGGGTTTGGTAGCGACCGAGCGAGATCTTCCTCGGAAATGGGAAGTACACTCTTGAGATCTTGATGAGATTCAAGATGGAGGATAGGAGACTGATGGCCACTCCGATGGTGACCAACTTGAGGAAGATTGATTCTTCAGCTTCAGAGTTGGTAGACCCTAGACAATACCGACAACTAATTGGCTCGTTGATGTATCTGGTCAACACTCGATCAAACATTTGCTTTGCTGTTAACACCTTGAGTCAGTTCATGGTGGCACCAAGGGAGGTTCACTGGATTGAAACAAAGCATGTGCTTAGATACTTGCAGGGCACAGTAGGATATGGATTGCAATACCTTATTGGAGATTGTGTGAGGTTGTAGGGCTACTCATGTTTAGATTGGGCAGGCTGTGATATAGATCGGAAGAGCACCTTTGGGTGCTGCTTCAGCTTGGGGTCATCAGTCATTTCTTGGTTCAGCAGGAAGCAAACCTCAGTGGCACTAAGTTCAGCGAAGGTCGAGTACGTGGCGACTAATTTAGCGAGTTGTGAAGCCATCTGGCTTCGCAAGTTACTCAGGATTATTTGGTCAGGAGCTTGAGCCAACAATGATCCACTGCGATAACCAAACATGCATAAAACTCTCGGAGAATCCAGTGTTTCATGACAGGTCAAACCACATCAAGATCAAATACCACTTCATCAGAGACAAGGTGTTGAAGGGAGCAATCGAGCTCCAATATATTCCTATAGATGAGTAGTTGGCAGACATTTTCACCAAGCCCTTGGTGAAGGGCAAGTTCGTCTTCTTTAGAGACTCACTTAAAGTGGTTAGAATGCCTTTCTCGCTAAGAGGGAGTGTTAGTGACTGTAGCTCAGACAGGTATTTTCGCAAGGGTGTCTATATGTGGAAATCGTCATTTAATGCATCCTATGCTTTTTCTGGAGTTCATTTTATTAATTGATTAATAAAGAGAACGTCTTTTATTAAAGTGACTTTTAATTAATAAAGTGAATAAGTTGGGTCACTTAGTGATTTAATTAAAATAGAGCCATTAATCTCACGGTTAGATCTTGACCATTGAGATTAGGGATTTGGCTCAAGTCAAAGTTATGAAAGACAAAGAAGGCAAAGAACAAAGACACATAGAGGACATTTATTCACAAGTCACGTGAGTGAGTGTGAAAATCAGAGTTCTGATTTTGCAACCATTAGCGAGGAGAAAACAACAACAGAGATCAGGGAAAGAGAGAGAGCAACCTTGATTAACTAGCAGTCACGTTGTACAATAGGTTTAGGACAAAAATTCGTACAACAGGAGGTCGTACCAGATCCGTACAGGTCGTATAGATTTCGTACAACGCACAAAACAATGTAGCAGGGACGCTCTTGTGAGGCCGCTTGGATTTCTGTGCATATCAGTCGTCTAAAACAATCTGTACATGCTCTACATACTTTACAATACAACCCAAGGCTGTTGGGAGCGGGGAGTGGGAAGTGCAAATTTTCAAAAATCTTCGAGAGCAGGAGCGTTTTTTATATAATACATAAAAAATATATATTATCATCACTAATCAATTAGTTAAATGAGCGTTTTTTTTAATGATCATCACTAATCAATTAGTTAAATGATCATATATCTATGTTTTTATGTTTTTTGCAATTGATTCAACATTCAAGACTCAATTGCAAAAAACATAAAAAATCCCAACCATCACTGTCATTTTCATTGTCTTCATCCCCTTCCATTCCTTCCTCCTCTCCTTGGTATGTGCTGTCCACTTCTATTTCTTCATCACTATCATGGGTATTTCGATGTGAACTTCCCACCATCGTCATTATAATAAAAGATGGAACCAAAATGGCACACCACATTGACATCAACATCATGAATGTTGAACCTTGGCCCTTGATAATAAGTTGCTACCTGCAATAGAATGATGAAGGAGAAATAGAAAAGAGTAGGAGAAGAAACTAGTTTACAACACATGCAGTTTAAGAAAAAAACAAAACAAGAAAGAAAAACGGGATTTAAGAGCCTGCCTCTTTAGCTCTCCAATGGTGGTTGATAATGACTATGGTAGCCTTCAATCTCCCTTCCAAGCTCTGACAAATGGTAGCCTTCAAAGTTCAATCTCTCTTCCAAGCTCTCCAATCTCCTTATGGGAGCTTTCAATATTCCTTCCAAGCTCTTCAATCTCCTCAAGAACTAGCAAGAACCCTCTCAAGAGTCAAAACCCTCTTAGTAAAGATGAGTGAAATGGATGAAATGATAAATAGAATGAGAGAAATGGGAGTGAAAGAGTGTTTTAACCTCTTACCTAACCCTAGGCTACCTTTCCCTTGCTTCCTTTCTCCAAAAAAACAAAAAAAAACTCAATTTCTTCCTCCTCATGTGCACGGGCTCAGGGAGCGATTGTTTTCAAGGGAGCGCTCCCTTAAAAACCAGAGACTGCATTTTTTGGTGAGGAATCACGCTCCCTAAAAACGCTCCTTAAGGGGAGCGTTTAGGGAGTGCACTCAAGAGCGTGCTCCCTAAACGCTCCCCCTCAGAGCGCGATTCAGGAGCGGGTTCGAGGGAGGGAGGGCGCTCTCCCGCAGCCTTGTTACAACCATCAGGGTGAAAGAGGCAGATTTCCGAGATATGGAAATCTCTCAGATTTTGCTGTTCATTGTTTTTGTTTTCTTAGAGCGATTTTCCTGAGTTCAGGAGCTCTTGTAAGTTCTGCTGATATTTGAATGATGAACTGATTTAAAAGAGCTTAAAATAATTGTGCACTAAGTGTGATTGCTTTTCTAGTTTTCGCTGCATTAAATGTTAAATAATTCCAGTAGTGTAATCTAGATTTGATCTAGTTTTTCTAGGCACTGGTTTTTAAGAATTAACACTACCAAAAGAACAAATTGAGCTAAGAAACTTGGTTAGCCAGAATCACGATACCTCACAACAGGAACAAGCAAGATTGAGTGACCAGATCCATGACAATCATGTCAAATTGAAGGACATCATAGCCAATTTGGCGACACAGATCACTTCTCAAAATGCAACCATCCCACAACCAAACTCTCCAGGTATTTCCAACTCTCTATGGAGCCCCTCTAGTACATGAAATCTGCAAGTGAATTTTGTTTATTTTGAAGCTTAAACATATAACAACAATTCACAGTAGTGTTCTTTAACCTTTAACAGATAAATTGAAGCATAGGAAACATTGGAAGAATAACATTCACAGAGTAGACAAGTATTTATCCTGGGAAACCCTGAAGGGGAAGAAAACCCAACAAACTTCTTGTGATATATTATCAGTCAAACAAGTACAATGACAGTACAAGACTTCTCTAAGAGAGATAAGACAATAGCACTAGACAATAACTCTTACTGCTGTTTCTGTGTCTTCAACTTTCTCTGAGCCTCTACCTAGATCTGCTGTCAGACCTGTAGCTTTTGCTGTGGCTGCTTCTGTCTCAAATGTGCTCTTAAGGCTGACTCAAATCTGCCCAGAACAGAGTTGCTGTCCTCCTTTCTGTTGACTCAGATTTGGCCTTAGAATGGAGTAACTCTGCCTCCTACTCGCTGTCCAAAACAAAGATATCAGCTGCTACAGAAACGCCTCTTAGTTGCTGTCCAGAACAGACCTCAGAACAGAGTACAATTGCTGCTACAAAAAACCCTTCTTGTTGCTGCAAC
>JZKD02S1934850.1:50739-63012 GCA_000966675.3 Picea glauca
CCTTGGCAAAAAAAATTGATAAATAGCATATGCGAGGAGGCAAGACACTGCCAAGTATGTTGGGAAAAGATTTTTGAGCTCTCTTGCTATTATGAACACTGTAGATTGAGTGTGAGGAAAGAGGAGCCTGTTGAAACAGAATTTCCTTGTTGTTATGAGCACTGTTGAGTAAGTGTGAGGCAAGAGGATAATTGTTGGAATTGAAGCACATTGTTGAGGAGGAGTTTCCAAGTTCTCCCTCATGGATTCATGGTCAGGCTAGGGGGTGAATCGGGCAAATAGATTTGGCTGCTCTATTCTATGGTTAGGAGGAACGTAGTTGTTCCCTTTGTCTTCCCATGGATTGTATTAAGATATGTTAATTTTCTCCTCTCTATTTTGAATGGCTATGTATTTTGATATTATTTATCTATTGAATCTAAACTGGAATACATTACATTGTCTGTCTGTATGACCTTTTTACATCTGGGCTATTGTATCTGATTAAATCAGATCTGTAACGATTTCTTCCCACTTTCTATTCGAATGTTTTTATATGATGCTATGTATCTAACAATATGCTCTAACAATATGAAACAATATATTAGATGTGTATAGAATGGAAAATTTTGGGAGTTAAAGAATTTTGGAAACCCCTTTTTGTTTTTTTTCGGATTCTAAAATAATCTTGAGAATCGACGCCTTTTAGAGGTTTTGTTTTCCTTGTTTCTTTTCAGAATGGGCTACCCTTTCCTTAGTCAAGGTCTATGACAAATTTAGAGATTTCCGCTTACAAAAAACCTTTATCCTTTTGTATCCTTCTATGCGTGTAAGATTCTTAAGTCTTTATGCTTTCGGAATTCGGGAATTGTTGGGTGTTGTTGTTCGACATTTGAAACCTGGAAACCCGAATCTGGAAATACAGAAGTGTTAAGTCCAAACCCTTTCACTTTTCGGAATTTGGGAATTGTTGTGTTATGATGTTTGACATTTGAAACCCCGAAAACCCGAATCCCAAAATCCTGAAGTGTTAATTCCACACCCTTTCACTTTCAGAATTCGGGAATTGTTGTGTTATGTTGTTTGACATTTGAAACCCCGAAAACCCGATTCTCGAAATCCCAAAGTGTTAATTCCACACCCTTTCACTTTTCAGAATTCGAGAATTGTTGTGTTATGTTGTTTGACATTTGAATCCCCAAAAACCCAAATCCCGAAATCTCAAAGTGTTAATTCCACACCCTTTCACTTTTCGAAATTCAGGAATTGTTGTGTTATGTTATTTGACATTTGAAACCCCAAGAACCGAATTCAGAAATCCAGAAGTGTTAATTCCGCACACTTTCACTTTTCAAAATTCGATAATTATTGTGTTATGTTGTTTGACATTTGAAACCCCAAAAACCCGAATCCTGAAATCTTGAAATGTTGGTTCCACGTTATTTTCTTTTCACAATTCGAGAATTGTCTGTGGTTGATGTTTTGACTTTTGAAGTCACAGGATTCTGAACCTAGAAATCTCGAAATGTTAGTTCCACGTTCTTGTCTTTTCTCAATTTCGGGATTCCTTTGTATTTGATGTTTGGTTTTTTGAAGTCACGAAATTTAGAACCTCGAAATCCTGAAGTGCTGGGCATTTTTTCATTTTCAGAAGTTTGTTCATGTTTATGTTGGACATTAGAACTCGTGAATTCACGAACCCAGAAATCCCGAAATGCGGGACCCACCTTTCCTCTTTCTCCTTTTCATAGGTTTGTATCTGTTGTTGTTTGGCTTCTGTACTTGCGAAATCCTGAACCCCAAAACCCCGAAGAACTCGATATCTTTTTTCAATTTCGGGAAATGTTGTTTGTTGATGTCTGGCTCTTGTACTCATGAAACCTCGGAATGCTGGCCCATAGTTGTTTCATATTTCAGATTTCGGCAAATAACAGGGTCCCTTGTTTTGTTCGGTACTTGTGATCACCGAAACCCGTTTGACCTCTGTTTCTTCACAAAGCTGTAGGAACTTAGAAGAAACTTACTGTTATGGGAACAACCCTAATAATGTAATAAATGGACTGGTAAAAGAATGTTGGGGAATTCTTCATCTTGGATAGAGGTGGGAGTAACAGATCGTATTACCAGTCATTTGTATTGTAGACATAGGGTAGTATTTTGTTTTTATGTTGGGTTTTGGTCATAAAAACCCCAAAGTTGCTTTTGTTGTTAGGACTGTGGTAGTGTTATAGGTACTAACAGATAAGAGAGTAGTTATAAATTTCAGGATCTTAAATTAAACATTGAAGTGATAAGTAAATACTCATTATATCGTCAGAGAAAAAAGGAGGAAAAAATCGCGTGAGGAGCATGAGGGTGTGAGGAGCGCGACCTAAGCGTGGAGCACAACACAATGAGAAGCGAGCAGGGGTCCCCCAGCCATGGACACTAGTGGGGGAGCCGTCCCCATCTCTCCCCCTTTGCTAGAGATCGAAGCATTTAGGAAACTTGTGGCCGAGGCTTCCAAGAGACCGCCGTCAACAACTCAACATAAATTTGTCAAGAAACTGGAATGCATCCCAAGCGTAGAACTGCCATTAGAAGAAACTTTTAGGTCGGCAATCAATCTTCTAGACAGAGGCCTCATCGGGAAATTTACTGGGCTCTGGCCCTCTCCCAAATCCGTCGAAGCTTGGGTGTAGAGGAACTGGAGCTCGCTCATCTCAAAAGGGATAAAGAGTCATTTCATAGGGAAAGGCTACCTCATTTTCATCTTTGAAAACCCTGAAGATAAAAGCCTCATCTTCAGAAATGACCCATATTTCATGGGACCCCAGGGGTGGAGAAAAAGCCCGAAAAGAAATCCCAACACCCAAAGAATGGAGCTAGTGCAGCAATTGGGAAAGCTGCAGAATGAAATGGAAATAAAAGATATTGCTAATACAGATCTGGAAAAGGAACAAGCAATCCAATGTAAAACTTACCACTCCTTCATAATCGAAGAAGAATACTGGAGACTAAAAGCCCACAACTTATGGTTGGAATATGAAGACAGAAACACATCTTACTTCCATCGCCAATTTAAAGCCTAGCTCTCCAGGATTCACATCTCTGAAATCACAACCAATGATGGGAATATTTGCAAAGGAATAGATCAAATAAAGGCTGTTGTTGTCTCACATTTCCACCATCTTTACAACAAAGAGAATGATGATAACAAAGAAAGCAGTAAGGAATTCCTCAAGAACATCTCGGCTCTCATTACAAAAGAAGATAACACAGCACTATTGAGTCCAACCAACGAAGAAGAAATCAGAAAAATCATCTGGTCCATGGCCACTGACAAAGCTCTAGGGCTAGATGGGTTCACTATTTATTTTTACAGGATATTTTGGAATATAATCAAATCTGATCTCATTAGAATGATAAAAGGATTCCTACAGAAAGAAAAACTGGGAGGTGGCACCAACTCAACTTTCCTCTCTTTAATCCCGAAAGAAACAAACCTCGCCTCCTTTGATAGATTCAGGCCAATCTCCCTTTGTAACGCCTCTTATAAGATAATTGCAAAAATCCTTGAAAATAGAATAAATACACTGTTGGGCAAGCTCATCTTAGAATCACAGGGAGGATTCGTCAAAGGGAGACACTTCCTGGACAATGTAATCCTAGTTCAGGAAGCTATGCATTCTAGCAAACTCAGAAAAGAGAAGGGCATGTTGATCAATTTAGACATGGCTAACACCTTCGACAGAGTAAAGTTCAACTTCCTATATCAAGTGCTACTCTCATTCGGATTTGAGCAAGATTTTGTAAACCTGATACAATCCTGCACCCACAACCCATGGATAGCACCTTTGGTAAACGGGAGGGCAGCAGAGTTCTTTAAATCTTCAAGGGGGTTTAGGCAAGGTTGCCCTCTTTCTCCTTTTCTGTACATTTTAATGGCAGATTCACTCAGTAGGAAGTTGGAGCAGGAAAGGTTAATAGGAGTTGCCCTAGGCTTGAGAATTATGAAAGACCTTAAGCCTATTAATCATGCTCTATTTGGGGATGACTCTCTTATGCCAGGAGGATCCTCAAACAGAGTAGATTCTGCATTCAAGGACATACTTCAAGAATACTGCAAAGTGTCAGGAGCTTTGATAAGCGAAAGGAAAAGTGTTGTCTATAGTTGGAATGCAGCAGAACACGAAACTCAAAGGATTGCTCGCACCCTAGGGTTCAAAGGGTATGCAGATTGGGAAAAGATATAGTACCTTGGCCTACCATTATCACTGGGCATAAATAAAGTCAACCTGTGGGAAGGAGTCTTAACAAAAATTAAAGGAAAAATTGATGCTTGGGGAGGAAATTGGCTCACACATGGAGGCAATTTAACACTGATAAAGTCAGTTCTCTCCTCACTGCCGATCTACCAAGCAACCTACCTCCTGGCACCCAAATCGATTTCTGGGCAAATCAACAAGTTGCTGAGAGATTTCTTGTGGCACGGTGGTAAAGGGAATCAACACAAGTTCCATTTAGTCAGATGGGAAACAATAAAGTTGCCTCTGAGAGAAGGCGGGCTCCAGATTAGAGATCCAGCTCTTGTCAACACTGCACTTGGATGCAAAATCCTTTGGAATATGCACAGTGAGCCTTCTCATCCTGTCAGTAAAACGCTATTGCACAAATACATTTCCAGCGCTAGAATTTGAAATTTACAAAACACCACCTACAGGAAAAGCACCCAGCTATGGAAATTGTGCCTCAAAGGGATGTGAATCTTCACCCAAGATCTGTAACACGTTCCTGGAAATGGAAAATGGACTTACCTATGGACAAATCAGATAATGGGGAGGCCATCCCTTGCCTCAAACGCCAGCCTGAACGAAATTCACATTTTTCTTTCCCACAGAGGAAAACAGAGTATTAGTGACATCTCAAATTGGAATGAGGACGACTCCTGGTCAGAATGGCATTTCTACAATGTCCGAAATCGCCTCCTCCAACAGCTTGAATCTCTCAAAGCAGAGCTTCGAGAGGCAGCACCTGTGCACAAGACTGAAAAAGACAACTGGGGTTGGGGACCCATAGGGAGTTACTCTACAGCCAAAGGCTACATTATGCTTCTACGCCAGAAATATAGACCAACCCTAGCAAAAATCTGGAAGAAGGTATGGGACTCTACTGCGATTCCCAAGGTAAATTTTTTCTTCTGGACTCTAATGCACAAAAATATTCTGACCGGCGAAAAATTAATGAAAAGAAGCATTGCAGGCCCTCACAGATGTGCTCTATGCAAATAAGGCATGGAAACATCTGACCATTTGTTTGTAGACTGTCAATTTGCAAACAAAGTCTGGCTCCTTACCCTCCATGGTCTCAAGGTCACTGCCCCCTCTAACATCTTAGTTGTAGATCTTTTTACAACCTGAAAGGACCGTTATCCCTCGCTTTCAATGAAAACGCTATGGGCCAGAGTTTGGATCTCCATCCCTAAGTATGTGTGCTCAAAGATTTGGCTTGCAAGAAACGATCAAATCTTCAACAATACAGCATGGTAGTTGTTAAAGCAAAAGGTCTCCTCTTAGAAACTTTGAGTTCTCAAAACCACAAAACAGACATCCTGCTGCAGCAGGAAGAAAAGAATTGGCTCGGTAACTCTGTGCTCACTCTTCAGACCCAAAGCATTGAAAAACCCCATTTCAAAACAAAATGGAGGCTAAGAGACAATCATGACACTTTCCAAAGATGGTGGCAGAAGCAAGGAATAACTACAACATTCTTCGACGGCGCCTCCAAGGGAAATCCTGGTACAGTGGGAGCTGGAGGAATCATTTACTCCAGCGAAGGGAAAACTCTAGGAACCTTCTGTTGGGGACTCTGACAACGAACTAACAACCAAGCATAAATCTTGAGTTTGATAAAAGTCTACCAGATAGTCAAGGAAAGAGGCCACGGGAACCTACAAGCGTTTGGAGATTCCGAAATCTTGATTAAAATGATACACTCGGGAGGACAGTTCAATGATGCTGGGCTAAACAAGAACCTGCAAATACGAAGACACATTCTCCATGACTTCACCTCCTTCAACTGCTACCATATACTTAGGGATTCAAACAAAGAAGAAGATACTTTAGCCAATAAAGGTTGCCTCTTGGCCCAAGGAGAACTATGCATAAATGATGGAGACCCAATAAAAAATTGTATTCCTTGAAAAGGAAAGCAACGTGTAAAAGATTGTAGATGGCTTTGTGAAGGATGTAAGGGTTCGGCCAGCTGGATTTTCCATTTAATAAAATACATAACCGTTTTAGTTAAAAAAAATAAAAAAAAATACTCATTATATCATCGATTTGAAAACTTAAGTTGAATTGTAAGGACAGTCGATGAAAGTAAGGACTCTAGAAAACCTTCAGACTCAAGCCTTCTAAAAAAACTCTTACTTGCTTGAGATCTCAAAACTTTTCAAGGATAAATGTACAAATATATATATATATTGGTTATTTTTGAGGTACATTACATATAGCCATTTCCCATTCCTGGGTCGAAATGATAAGTTGTCATTGTTGGTTTTATTACCAAGCTTCCTAGAATTATGAAGCAACATGATTCGATCATGGTAGTGGTGGATAAATGAACAAAGGATACCCATTTTATTCTAGTGAAGCTAAAACATAAGGAAACCAACATTGTAGAGATTTATATCAAGGAAATTGTTAGTCTACATGGTGTGTCTAAGGAAATTGTCTTTGATAGAGATCCAAAATTCACATCAAATTTTTGGAAAGGATTAATGGATTTGGCACAAATTTAAAATTTTAGTATAACATATCAGCCAAATTTAGATGGGCGTACAAAGACGATCAATTAGGTGATTAAATATATGATTATGATGTATGTAATAGACAAGAATTCTAGGTGGGAAGAATACCTTCATCTAGTTTAATTTTATTACAATAATGGATATCAAGCATCTTTGAATATGAGCCCATTTAAAGCCTTGCATGGAAAGAGGTGTAACACAACTATCAGTTAAGAAAACCCAGTGGATAAATCCATCATTGAGCCATAGCTACTAAGGGAAATGGAAAAGTAGATGGTGAAATTAAAGCAAAACATAAAAGTTTCACAGGATAGGAAGAAAAATCATGTAGACAAAGGCATAACACACAAAGAATTTAGAGTGGGTAAGCATGTCTTCTTGAAAGTGAAGGATAAAATGAGATGGAAGCTTCCCAAAAATGGCAACAGGGTATTGTGAACCATTTGAAATATTGGAGAGGATTGGTCTTATTGCATACATGCTTTTATTGCCTACATCCATGTGAATTCATAATGTGTTTAATGTTTATTTTCTTAAAAAGTATGTGGATGATCATAACCACATAATTGATTGGGCTGTGATCTAGGTGGAGCACAAGGGTGACTTCTAGATGTAGTCAATGTGCATATTGGAAAAGAGGATCAGAGTTCTCAGGAATTGAACCATAGACCTAGTAAAGGTCCAATGGACCTGCTAAGTTCCTAAATATGCTACATGGGATAATGAGGATTCCATGCATGAGGAATACCCACAACTTTTTGAAGATTTTTTATTGTACAATTGCATGTGATGCACTAAGGATAGTGCATAAATAAGGGGGAGGGGAATGCAATACCCATAGGTTGTGAATGTATATATGTACATGTATGTTTTTATAGGATGGCGAGACAGTATGGTTTTTGGATGGAGTGCTTATGTATATATGTTTTGTGTTGAAGTTTCTGTGTGATATTAGGTTGGAAATCCTATATGCTGAAAGGTTGGTGATCCTAGCATTTTACATTGTAAGAACATTCATATAAATTAAAAAAAATACATCACTACTGCAAACCAAGTCACAAAAATGAGTATGGGAGGATAAAAATTGATGAGAGGGAAAGGGGGTTAAGGGATTAAGGAAAGGGGMTTARGCCAAGGGGCTAAGACAATGAATATAATAATATATATTCCTAATTCCTAAGTCTTATTTCATGTTATTATATCCTAAGTTCCTAAGTGATGGTAAGGTGGTTGCATGTGTGCCACTTATAAAAAAGAAACCATGCATATATAATCTTTGATTTCAATGGAAAATGTATCATTCTTGTCCATTCTTTATCATTGTGACCTTTGCATGTGGGGTCATAGGTGTGAGATAGAGATCCACTATAACCCTATGATATTGTGAAACCCTGCGCATCCTAGGTGTATTTGAGTGAACAATTCTCCTTGGTTTTCCTTGGGGAAGGCTTGAGCCCTGGAGGGAGAATGATATATGATACGTTTCCCTAGTGTTAGGCCTAGAGGGTGCTTAGAGACTCCATTATAGTAGCCAGATGTTTTGGATCCTTGAAAGGGAAGTGGGATATCTTGAGGAAATGTGGAGTAGAGAAGGTGGTACACTTCATTGAGTCATGCAGGTTGATCGGGAATTAGAGGTTGTAGGTTGGAATTGTTGTTGGAGTTGCGTACCTTAGCTTAGCCATTGCTTATGCTGACTATGATACCTTAGTTGTCTTAGGTAGGATTTTCCCTAGTTTAGTCATAGCCCCAACTCGAGGGTGACTTTTTGTTGAGAGAGATAGAACAACGATGTCTGTGGTTGGGAGGAACATTTGAGGTTTGTAGGCAGTTTTTGATTCTATAAAAATAAAAGTGTCGTTATTATATTATTTTATGTTATGTGTAATGTTTCATTTTATATGTTAAATTATATTATGTTGTGCATGTGTCCATTTATGTATATTATTATGTGTTATACATGAGACTGCATATTATTTGGAAAATATAATTTTATCATATGTAAGACATATTATTATAGTTGGTTTTAGAGCCCTCTTGGGCATAACTATTCATGGTGTCAGAGTAATTATGAGTGAGGTTAACGAATTTTTAAAAATATAGTTTATAGATAGGTTGAATTGTAGTGACATATGCCCAAATGTGAGTCTAGGGTGTGTTATGTGGGAAGAGTATGTTTCTTTTTTAGTTTTCTTATGAATGTTGTGTTGCACTTGGAGAGGTGTATTTTCTTTTATATCTACCTCTTCATTTCCTATAACAACTCTAGAAGTCCCTATGGAGGATTGATGCTCATCATCTAAAATATGTACAACTAGAATAGTTATAGTTGTTGCCCCTTCAAAGGCCTCAAAGGCCTTCAACATTCATTCTATTGAGAACATAGCCTTTATATCCTCTCAAAAGAGGTTGTGGTTATTATTTTTTGAGGTGATCTAACCTACTAAAATTTCTAAGTCCAAAACCTAGGTGAAAGAAATACCTTTGTTTTGACTTTTTAATGTGTTCGGATCATATTATGCATAAATCAAAATGTGAGTTGGTATTAAAATACCAAATATATGCCGACATGTTTTAACACTTTAGAATAATATTTTCATGTATCAACCATATCTGAAATCACTGAAATTAATGTAGATTTACATACGAAAATATGCCCTATTGTTTTTAATATAAATGTTAGATCCCTCAATTTAGCTTTAGATTATAACAAATCAACGGGACTTATAGGTACTAGAAATTACCAAACCATGAATATAATGGTAGATAAAAAACAACTTTGTAATAAGACAGTTTTTGACTACTAAAAGCTTCATATATAGAGATAAGAGATGAATTTTAAGTACATACTCTCAACATATCACAAGATAGTACAACCCTCCAAAATATTCAAAACCCTAGATAAGTAAAAGCAAGAAAAAAACTAGGTCTATCAAATACACTCCAACAAGCTAGACTCACAACTATCAAGTCCTCCTTGGCCTCAAGCAAGGAATATCCTCTTTCAATTCTCCTCAATAATTACAAATTAGGATTTATTACCAAACCCTTAATCTAATGACTCCTTAGGGATAAAACCCTATCCCTAGACTTCTAGAATTCTCCAAGAAATCCTAGCCTCTTAAGAGAAAAAGAGATAAAGTATGAAGAATATTGAACAAGAGAAAGAGACATTCTAGTGATCCTAAATATTACATATGTAATCCAAGTGCAAAGAAGAATAAGCACAAGTTCATCCTCGATGATGACATTGTCTCTCTCCTTCCTCTATTTATATGATAGGTATGGGAGGTCTACAATGACAAATGTACCTAATCCACTACAAGCAACCTACAAGACACAAGTAATTGCACACAGGTGAAGCACTCTACTTGAAGTGAGACATATGAAGCTTCAAGGTGACTCTGATCAAAAAGACAGGCTCGAAGGCCTAAGTGATACTCCCCGAGGTCGAACACTCCTCATACAAGGGGCCAAATATCTAATGAATATCCAATGTCATGATCTTGATTAGGCTGGAGAACTTGGTGATCGATGTTGTAAGAAAATCTCCTTGCAGATAGGTAGACCTCCTCTTGAGAGATAGACCCTTAACTCTAAGACAGAAGGTGATTGACATGAACACTGACTTCCTTTTATATCTAATCAAGCTAATGAACAAAATAGAAGGAGGAATGTGTTTACCTTATGAACGTCTTTTGTCCCTGCAATGTCTAGGATGAGCCTCAATCTTGAGCTCCTTGGTAGGTCCTGCAAGACAAACAAAAGTATACAAAATTCCTACTCTATTGAGATTAGCTAAAACATAGATCCATCTATTCCAGAAAAACTTATATGAAACAAGTACAAGTTTGAAAGAAAGAGGCCAAGCATTGATTGTATTAACGAGAACAACAATGAAGAATACTTACAACCATAGATGTGAGTACATCAGCTTAATCAACCTCTCCTTGTCCAAACCCTTTCTCAAAAGATCCACGATCAGAATGACAATAGATTCACTGATTATTCTCCTCCACTTCTCATGAGATCATGAATTTAGTATCTCTAAACTCCTCTCAATACCACTCATGATATCATAAGTTTGGTATAATTCTCAATCTCCATCCCCCTTTCCTCCATGGAAATCCCTCATTATATAAGATTTGGAGACTTAACGACCATGGAGAGGATCTCTCATCAGATCCACTAAGAAAGGGATCTCTAAGATATTTAGGGAGAAAATATCTCTTAAGGATTTTGGTGAGGAAATATCTCTCAAGAATTTTAAGGAGGAAATATTTCAACCATCCATGAGATCCTCCACCTTCCCTAAAAAAATAGGAAACCAAATGTGAGGTGGATTCTCACACTTAATTGCATTCTTTTTCATGAATATTAATAATAATTCATGTGCACTTGATTCTCACACTTAATCCATTTCTTTTCCATGAACATTAATAATAATTCATGTGTACTTGGTATTTTGTCCTTCATGTAATATATTCCTCCTCCGCATTGACTAGGGATTGTGACATAGGTTATTCCATGGTGTCAAGGTGTATAAGACACTTATATGACACTTTCCGACACTTAGGGCGAGGTACCTAGGTGTGCAAATTTCATGTGTAACAATCGAAAGTCTACTACATGTTATGATTTAAGTATTTCTCTTTCTTTAGAAAAATAAAATTATTAAGCAACCATTAATGCAAGTCAAGAAGCCTTGTGGTTGCGATAGATCCTTTCAGAGTTTAGATTCTAGTAGCATCATTTGAACACAAACAAACATAAGTGAAACAAACATATTGAGGTACACATGCACTTCATCAGAAAGCTCATTCAAGATCGTGTTCTTGAAGTGCTCTTTTTCCTACATACGATCAAGTTGCAGACATTTTCATAAAGTCTCTTACAAAAGAGAAGTTTTCCAAACTTTGATCATGTTAGGAGTTAAATAATTTTTCATTAAAGGGGGATAGGCTATAATGCTTCCTTCCTTCTCCTATTGTGTTACCTTTGTAAATCCTTCAATCCTATCCTATGTTTTTCTTAAGGGGGAATGTTAGGATATTTAGACACTTAGGAGTTAGTTAAGATCAAATTGGTCTAATGTGTCTTTAGGTAAGGTGTGTTTCTCTAGTATTCATTTGTAGTTATGTAATCCAATGGTCATGATATGTTATAAACATGAAGTGACTCGACGGTTCATATTATTCTCGATATTACTAGCTATATTGATCTATGGATTAACACTTCATTGGTCCTTGATCTATATTTAAAGAGCATGGAGGGTCATTTTCTAATGACCAATTGTGAGAAACTCATATGCCGTTTTTTTTTCCTTTTGCGTTAATATGTTTCCTCAAGTGCCTACATTGGTTAAGGCCATAGATTGTTTCCCTCTTTCAGAGTTTTAACCATGTAATACACAAGTGTACAAATATTTGATCTATTAGTGTGAGTGTTTTCTTAAGGTGTTCGACCTATGTGGAAATACCATGTTTATCGATATGTTATTTTCC
>JZKD02S1934861.1:10238-25675 GCA_000966675.3 Picea glauca
TCCCACTGCTCGCTCCACATTCGTCTCTTCTCTTTGCGTGTGCCCCTCACATATTTCTGTGTTAATATTTATTTATGCCGTTTCTCACTCCCGACCACCGATGTTACAGCATCCTTGGTGTACTCCAATGTTATTTTGATTCTATTCCATTCTCGTTGCACGGAGGGAGAGCAGCTAGTTCTATTCTTTCCCATTCTAAACAGAATATATCTCAATAATACACCATCCGATTTGAAGGATAGTAGATGGTTATTGATTATGGAGACGTTCATGTACAAGATGTGTATAATTCTTTTGGCAACAAGAAAATTGGTACGATCATCAGCTTTATCGAGGGACAATCTTCTCTCAGCGCCATTTTTCCTTTTGTAATATTTGAAGTTATTTGAATGATAATCTTAGTTTATGGGAAGTATAGCTTTGTGTATTATGTTTGAGATTTTGGTTTCCAATATTGGTTATGCTATATTTATTGGAGTTGATTACTAATCCAACAAATGTATTCTATTTTATGAGTTGTTAATTTGATCCACAGCAAGGAAATCATTAGATAACAAAGTAACTATGTGATCGAATAAAGGAAAATAAACATAGAAAACCATTCCCTCCTATTAGTAGTTCTTGTGCATTATTAATTGCAACTGAATTATTAATCATTGGAAAAGAAGAATCCACTCTTCTAATAATAGAATGTGTAGTTCATGATTATTTTCATAGGATGGATCTTTGATTGGCTTATTATTCTACATTTGGCTCTATATACGTGTCTCCAAATATCTAGTACACACCTTAGATAGAATCAGACTATGTCCCTAGGGTTAGATTCTTTGTTTTGATATTTCCTAATTTGGAGATTATAGTTTTTAACTATGTCTACTGTACCCTATATCTGAATAGAAGTGTCCATAACTTGGACTTCTCCTTTACAAGGAGTATCTCTGTTGCATCAATCCTAGGGGGGGGTTTCTTATAAGCACAACCTCCATTTGTTATAGTGCATCTCCTCTCTTAACTTCAAATTATAAAGTCATGATCATATTCTACCACCCTCACACAATTCTTTATCCTTGATTTCTTTCATCTACTTGGAACACAAAGCTTAGGTGGATACAACTCTTTCTTCGATTGTTTCAATGTTTTTGTTACTTTTTCATTTTCCATAGTTCCTGCCCATGATTAGATTCAACCTACTTATCCTAATCCAATAATGCTCACCTTGAATGCATGGTGGTTTATTCTTCCATATCAAGAGGAGAAAATTCCATCATTCTTTCCCCTACTAGCACTATCTTAATCCTTATAAGGATCTCTTTCAACATCCTTCCAAAAGGACATATTTTAAACAAATATCTCTCTCCCATGATTGTGAGGTGTGGAATTTAATCACAACTTCAAGGATGTACCTGTGAATAGTACCATTGACCTAACAATCAATTAAATGAGATGTTTAGTCATCCCACCTATTTAATGAAACTAAATTTCTGGTCGTTAAGAGAATAATCCTTTTCTCCCACCTAGTGTGTCCTACTTATAACTGCATAGCCACTCAAAGAGAATCATTAGGAACTTATCCCAAGAGATCTTATGGAGACACTCATGCATGAACTCATATTTAATCCTTTTCATTCGAGAGAAATTGATCAAACCATTCTTCCGCACCATTTTTTTAATTTATCTCTCATTCTATGACATCAGTGAATAGATTCATCCTAGCAACAAAATCGATTATGGGAAGAATCTCAAAGATCAAGGTTCACAAGTGTTCACCAAAAGTATACCTTTGTAATCTTGACTAATTCTATGAACAATGCTACAAAAAATCCCTCAAGGGGGGACGTCGGGGGACGTCTCACCCTAAGCATAAGCTGGGACACAATTTAGCATAGAGATTAATGTCTTCATTAACCCTTATATATTGTTAATATAATGTATCATATTTTTTGAATAATTTGTAGAAAGAAAAAGAAAACATGCCATAGACATGTACAAGATAAAATTTGTAATACACCTTATAATATTATTATATTTCAGAGTTCCATAAATGATTGATCCTTCAATCTTTCGACTACTCATGGATATTTACAAGATTTTCATTCCCACATAATTATGAAGAGCCCAAAATGCAAGGAAACACCCCAATATTCCAATTCTAAACACATCACTCAATTGTGTCAAATTTGCACTGTGAAATATGGTGTTTGCATTTTGATTTATAGGTGATGGGTTATTTGCTTATACATTTAGAATTTCAACTTTTAAGTTTGGATTTAGATCTAAAATTTCAGGAATCATATTTGAAATTTCTAGATTAAGGTTAAATGTGTTGGTTTTGTAAATTCTTTATTTTGATTTTAATTTTTCTACAATAAAACAAACAAATAAACTAAAAAAAAATCTAATAAATAAAACATATACAATAAAGATCAATATTTGAAAAGAATAGAAAATATATATGTTAAATAGTTCTTCTAAATTCTCAAACTTTGTCGTAAAAGCTTTCCTCATAACATTTAACTTATAAAACTTGCAATTGTTTTTCCAATTTCGTTGAATTGTGTAATGAAGACCTAAATGCTAATGTTTTCATAAATTAAAAACACTCATCCTTTATAAAATACATGTGTTATTTGTTGAATTTTGGAAATAAATGAAGAACTAAATGATAATGTTTTCATAAATTAGAAATACTTATTCATGATAAAATGAAAGTGTTATATAATATACATATTTTACTTAGATTTAATTATTATTTAGTAAAAAATAAAATATTAAAAAAATGATATTATTGATGATGATGATGATTAACATTCAGTAAGATTTAATTGATCTATCGGACCTTAAGACGGTAAGTGGTTACTTGTGATTCTTTAGAATTTTGTTTTTGTTCTCGAAAAAAATTAAGAGAAGCTTTCCAAGATCACCATACTTTTGTTGAGTTAAGAGGTTAGGAAGGTTGGTAGTGTGATCAATATTTTGAAATGGAGCTCGTGAGAATTTGTTCTTATCTTAGCAATGCTTATTTTTTTCTTTACACTTGGCAAAACAGATAGATAATTTTGATCTTCTAGATTAGGGTTGATTACATCTTTATGATACCTTAATTTTATTTTTTCCTAACTCTTTATCACACTACAATTTTTCCTTAAATTTTGATTTGACATTTTTTTTAATAATATCTTTATTCTAAAAAATGGTTTCTTCCATTATTACCAATAGTTTAGCAAGACCGGGCATCTTTATGCCATCCTCACTTGAGTCGATGGTGGTTATGAATTGATTTTGAAGAAATTTTAGGTAGCCTCTTGTCTTCCATGCTGTTTAACTTGTTCTTATACATTAGGTATCTATTCATAGCCATTCTCTCAATGGGGGAGAGGCTTGTTTCTACGAGGAGGATGGGATAATGCATATTTCCTTTGATTTTGAGATTATAGGTTATAAAATTCTTTTGTATTTGCTCTATCTTTCTCCAGGATTCATGAGAGATACTGCAGCCCCAAACTTCACAGCCATAAAGAATAACAGGTGTAACAAGAGTCTCAAAGAGGAGTTTCTTCTTATCCCAACTCCAAAGATCAACTGATTTACAATTGTTTTCAAACCCATAATAAACTTTCCATCCCCCAATAATCCTTTTCTCAATGCTATAATTCCAATTGAGCTTGTGGTGAATATCAATTCCAAGATATTTGTATGAAGTCACTTCCTCCAAGTTGTTATTGTCATATACAAAGGTATCATAAGGGATGTTATTGGATTTAATAATCATGACCTTAGTCTTATCAGTATGAACAGTCATACCCATATTGGAGCAAAAGTCCTTAAGGATTCTTAGTTGGTTTTCAAGATCATGGAGACTCCTTGCCATAAGAATGATATCATCGGCATAAAGAAGAAGATTGATGACTCTACCAGTGAGAATAGGGCTGACACAACCTGATTTTTCCAAGCATTCTTCTAACTTATCAATGTATATGCCAAAAAGGGTAGGGGACAAGGGACAACCTTGTTTGACTCTGATATTGCAGTTAATCTATTTTGACCAGCCCTTAGTGTTTTTAAACTTAGCAATAACATTGTCATACATCCTTATTGGAGCATCCCTCAACTCGAGAGGAAATTTTATCTCTTCCAACCTATTCCAAAGGTTTTTCCTAAGAACCATGTCAAAATCTTTTCTAAAGTCAACAAAACAACAAAAAAGATTGGTTTTAGTGTTGTGGAACTCCTCTGCAATGATCCTAAAGGTAACAAGATGGTCCACAGTTGAATGATATCTCCTAAACCTGGCCTGGCCTTTATCTCTTTTACCCTGACTTTCTAGCCAAATGCTAATCTTCTTTTCCAAAATAATTCCATAAAGCTTGGCTAAAATCGGGCTAATCATAATGGTCCTATAATTAGAGGGAATGTTTTTATCCCCATTTTTAAAAATAGGAACAATGAGGCTTTGCGACTAGGGTTTAGGGAAGCCCTGCTTGACTGGTAAGTTGAATAGCTTGTGTATGTGAGGGATAAGGATTGGCCCTCCGATTTTAAAAATTCCAGCTTGGTAGCCTTCAATGTCCTTAGCTTTCCCATTTGCGAGCTGCTTAACCCCGAACTCTATGTCATCTAAAGAAAAAACTTCTTCCTTTGTAGGGACAATAGGAATGGTGTCCATGGCATTAGGGAACTCATAAAGATTTTTAAGGTAGGAATTCCAGTCCGTTAAGGGAATTGTAACATCTCTGGTTGTCAACCCCATGACCGGGCAAACGCTACTATGCGGAAAACAACATTCTCATACTTATATATATATATATATAACATGAATTAAGTCATATTACTGACATTTAACTAAACCAAACAGAGTAATCAAAGAATTACGACTAACATGCAGGTTTAATGGGATTAATAGTAATTCATGATTATAGCGGAATACATGATAATATTGCAAGAATCACAGACATGCATATACTTATAAATTAAGTACAAAATTAACACTTATCTTTTATTACTAACATAATTCCACCAACCACGTGCAGGCCTTCCACGAACCTCCCAGCCTTAGACCACGCTTAGTAGTGGGTCACCCCCGAGCTGGGACCAAGCTCCACCCAAGGTAAGGGAATCCTAAACTAGGCTGAGGTTACAGGGAAACTGCACAGAATAACCGGAAGGATTCTACCCAGGATGCCTTCTTACGCCCACTACTCATGGACTCTCATTCCCCACATGCATGTTCTACCCAGGAGTATACACCTTCACAAGCACAGTCCATCAGTGCTTTACCTCCCTCTCTGGGCCTCGGCAATAGGTCGGATCAAGAAGTCTCAGAGCTTCGTAGCTGGTGCTGGACTCTCTCTAGGAGAAAACCACTTCCCAACAGACCCTTCACCTGGGAAAGAGCTTCTCACAGGCCTGCCAGCCTAGCTCTTCAACCACGGGCCTAACCACCCGAATCTTCCACCAACTTCCACTTCAATTCCTGTAAGGTGAGGATAACAAAAACAATAATAGCAATTCATTTAACTCATAGGTGAAAACAACAATATGAATTTGGGTATGGACCTCCAAAAATGACAATAGACCACACTAAGACACAACATGGTTCAGGCCATATCCAGGATGTTTCGTCTTCACAATAAAACAACACCGGTTGGTTTCACATTTTTCTATTTTCAGAGATGCCTGAGGTTATGCAAAGGTCCATCCCATAGCTCAACAAAATTCATGGAGAATGGAAAATGGATAGTGAACAATCTTCCTGGGAGGGTTTCCTTCACTATGCGCGGGTATGCAGAGGCAGACGCATAGGAAAAATGGTTCAGTCATCCCCCAGATTCCCCATGAACTCAGGAGGAGGATGACATAATGATGAGCGAACACCCCCCACACGGCTGACTTCTACAGCTTTTAACTGCATGTGCCTAGGCCGACACATGTTTCCCATGAAGCTGCATGCACTCCATCAACATGCGTTCCTTTCCAGGAACTTAGGACAAAACATACATTTCACATGGCTTTTGGAATAATATTAAAATATTATTCCCAAAGACTTAAGCCCCTAGGCTCAACACTTAGCCTTTATTTCCACCTTTCAGCCCCCATTCCCTTACCCACTCCGTAGAATCTTTGTCTCCCATCACTCATTCATCATGGTCGATCTTCACATAGTGGTGTTCATAGTTTTTTATTAACGTTCTGCATAATTACATATACAAAAACAGGCTCCTGGCCTTAACACTTAGGCTCTCCGGCCTAATAAACTCATAAGCCTTACCAAATTATCAACACTCAACTCACCAGCCTACAAAACATGATTTATAATTCATAAACATGATTACAACAGGGCTTGTCCTTGGGGATATTACAATCCCCTCCACTTATTTTTGCACTATCCTTAGTGCAACTTTCACACAACATCAACAAGATTTCCAAAATCTTAAAAAATATGCGGGTATTATGCCCGCATATCATCCTCATGCTCCCATTTCGTGTCCTCAGGACCGTACCAGGTCCACTGGACCTTTACAAGCCCTATAGCTCGATTCTAGAGCTGTTTTCTTTTCCTGTCCAATATGCGCACATGATGCACTTGCAGGATACCTTCTTGATCCACCTGAATCACATTCCAATCGATAACATTATTAGCATCAGGTATATATTTCTAAAGCAATGAAACATGAAACACATTATGTACAGTCATGGATGCAGGTAATGCAAGCATATATGGAACTGGCCCAATCCTTTGTAGGATTTCAAATGGCCCATAAAATCTGGCTGCCAACTTGGCACAGTTTCCCAGCTTCAGGGAACTTCTATTAGCTTTTACTTTCAGGAAAACATGATTACCAACTTTCAATTCTCTGTGGGTTCTGTTTTTGTCAGCATAACTTTTCTGCCTATCTTGGGCAGCTTTTAAATTCTGCTTAATTTTAAGCATTTGCTCTTCCATTTCCTTGAGCAACTCTGGACCAATTACTACCCTGTCAGCTGGATTATCCCAGCTTATTGGAGTATTGCACTTTCTTCCATAAAGTGCTTCAAATGGGCTCATCTGCAATGATGCTTGATACCCATTGTTGTAAGCGAATTCTACCAAGTGTAGGTAGTCTTCCCATTTTGATGGTTTGTCCATCACATACATTCTCATTGTGTCTTCTATCACTCTGTTCACCCTCTCGGTCTGTCCATCAGACTCAGGATGATAAGTTGTACTAAATTTTAGTTTCATTCTGAATCCTTTGAACAATCCTTCCCAGAAATTCAAGGTGAGTTTCTGGTCTCTGTCAGACATAATTGTTTTAGGAATTCCATGCAATCGTGCCACTTCCTTCACGAAAATATTAGCAACATCTGCTGCCTTGTGAGTATTTTTTAGTGGAATAAAATGGGCAGCTTTTGTAATCTTGTCCACCACTACCATGATCGAATCATGCAGCTTTCTTGTTCTAGGCAATCTTGTAATAAAATCCATTGTCACCATTTCCCACTTCCATTCAAGAATGGGCAAAGGTTGTAGCAACCCTGCTGGGTGCCTGTTCTCAACTTTAACCTTATGGCATTCCATGCATCTGGCGATGTATTCAGCGATCTCTTTCTTCATACCTGGCCAAAAGTAATGGCTCCTGACTGCTGTCACAGTCTTCTGATATCCATGGTTGCCAACATAAGTCAGGTTATGCATTTCTCTTAGAATCGTAAGTTTCAAACCCTGGACATTGGGTATATACACTCTGTTTTTGTACAGAAGTATCCCATCGGTTATGAATTTGTAATTTTCACTTTCTGTGGAATCTCACTCTGTCGTAGTTTTGCTACCAAGTCTTTGTACTGCAATTTTGCATTTCCAGCTTCCAAAATTCTATCCTTAATATCAATCCTGTACATGCTAATGGTTGAAGCATGTAAGTTGTGCACCTTTCTGCTGAGTGCATCGGCCACCTTGTTTTCCTTCCCTTTGATATGCTTGATATCGAAGTCATATTCACATAGAAAATCCAGCCACCTACTTTTCCTGGCATTTAAGGTAGGTTGGTCAAACAAGTATTTCAGACCGTTGTGGTCTGTTCTCAATTCAAATATCCTTCCCATGAGGTAATGTCTCCATTTCCTCATAGCGTGAACAATTGCTGCCAACTCCAAATCGTGAGTGGCATAATTCTTTTCGTGCTCTTTCAGCTTCTTGGACTCATAACATATTACAAATCCATTCTGATTGAGAACTCCTCCCAAACCTTCTTTACACTCATCTGTGCACACCACGAAATCCACATTTGGATCTGCAATCCTCAATATTGGAGCGTTGGTTAATAACTGCTTCAATCGCTAGAAACGTTTCTCACACTCTTCAATCCACTGAAACGTTTTCTCCTTCCTTTGCAAGGAAGTGATAGGGTGAGTTATCTTTGAGAACCCTGCAATAAACCTTCTGTAATAGCCCGCTAGACTCATAAAGGATCTAACTTCTGCCACATTCCTTGGCACTGACCATTCTCTGATGGCCTCAACCTTCTCAGGATCCACGATGATCCGTTATTTTGAAATAATGTGCCCCAAGTAATGGATCTGCCTTTGATAAAACGAGCATTTTCTCAGATTGGCATACAACTGGTGTTCTCTCAACACTCGTAGCACCATCCTCAGGTGTTTTTCATGCTCTTCCTCTGACTTGGAATACACCAAAATGTCATCCAGGAAGACTATGACAAACTTGTCTACATAGTCCCTGAATACACCATTCCTCAAGAACATAGAAACAACAAGGTTGTTTGACAACCCAAATGGTACCACTGTGAACTCATAATGACCATAATTTGTTCTAAAGGTGGTCTTTCTGATGTCTTCATCCTTTATTCTTACCTCATGATATCCCGATCTGAGATATATCTTTGAAAATATTTTCTCACCTTTCAACTGATCGAAAAGATCGTCGATCCTCGGTAGAGGATACTTTTTCTTGACAGTTACTTTGTTCAATTGTCTGAAATCAATGCACAACCTCAACATCCCATCCTTCTTCTTCATGAATAGGACCGGGGTACCCCAAGGTGACACACTTGGGCAAATGTACCATTTCTTTAGAGGCTCTTCAAGCTGCAATTGCAACTCCTTCAGCTATGGCGTACTCATTATGTAAGGATATTTCGACACTGGAGCTTCTCCAGGCATCAAATTTATAGAGAAATCGATATATCTCTTCGGAGGTAGTCCAGGTACCTCCTGAAATACATCTTCAAACTATGTTAGTACCACATGGTCTCCAATCTTTGAGACTTTATCTCTGGATTCTTCCTCCACACAGGCTGCAAAAAATTGACAACCTTTCATGTAGCACTTTTCCAGCTGCATTGCTAAGATTTCTCTAACAACCACAGCTTAGGAATTCCTTGGATTGTTTTCCAATTTCCCTCCTCATCTAGGCAAGTAAATTCCTTGTTACGACAGTCCAGGAGGGCATGGTGTTGGTCCAACCAGTCTGTCCCGATTAAACAATCATAAGAGACTAAAGGCAGAATATTCAATTCAATCTTCATTCTCAATCCCTTCATGTGCACAAGACATGACTTAACCAACTCATTGACTTTCCTCTTGGTTCCTGTAGCCAACTGCACTAACCAAGACTTTTCATGTTTGCTTCTTGATAAATGCAGACTTTCCACCACCCTAGGATCTACATAACTATGGCTATCCCCTGAATCAATTAAAAAAATAAATGGTTGGTTGTTAATTATACCTTCCACTTCAATCATGTGTGACTGAAATTCAACTTTCTTGTTGTCTAGGGCCGCATAGATCCTTGGCATTCTACTACCCATGTCCTCCACTATTTCATCTTGTTGAACATTATGGACAACTCTTGCTTTTCCATTTTTATGGGGACAGTATTTGTACTTGTGGTTCTCTTTACAGCCCCAACACTGAATGGGCATCTGTCTCGGCCTTTGTTCCCCCACTTTAGCCATTCTCGGCTCTCTCAATGATGGCTGTCCTTGGGGACTATTTCTAAAAAAGGGAGGTTTGTTTCCCTTCTACCTCTGTTCTTTCTTAAACTTCTTCTGCTCATCCCAAGCCTTTTGAAAGGTAGGATTTTCTCTTTGTTGTTCATATAGACATTTCAATCTTCTTATTGTTTCTTCCATAGTCTTAGGATCATCATACTAAATCTTGTCTCCAATGGGAGGTGGCAGTCCACTTAGATACCTATGAATCTTGACAGCCTCATCTTTGATGAATGGAAAATACTTCAATAATTCCAAAAACCTCCATTCGTATTCATCAATGGTCATGCTTCCCATCTTGAGTTCGAGGAACTCCTTCATCTTTCTGTCATAGTATATTTTATTCAGGTATTTCCTCTCGAAATACCTCTTGAATTCCTTCCAAATTATATCTTTCTTTCTAATGTGTTGCACCTACACAAGCTGATCCCACCACATGGATGCTTTTCCTTTTAGTTGATACATCACAGTTCTTCGTTCTGCATGAGAGGAATAATTCTTCAGTTGGAAATATTTCATCATGCCAAGCAACCATGTTTCAGCATCTTCCTCCTTCTTATGTTCTCCATCAAACGTAGGAGGCTTAATCTTGTTCATCTCCCCTTTCAATTCATCCACTCCATATCTTCATTGTTTTCTAGTAGGGGATGGGCTTGAACTACTGTGTGTTTCCTTACCAGAATTCTTTGGGAAGTGACGACAATGTCTACTACCACTCCTCGATCTTCCTTTTCTCTTAGGGGTCCTGTGAATCCCTGTTTTTCTTGTGTCACTCTCCTTTTCCAATTTGTTTTCTATTCTTTCCAGGATCTTCAACATCTTTAAGTTGAATTCACTCTATTGATCCCTGACCCTCATGATCTTTTGGCTATTGTTTCAGCGATCCTGGGCATATTTCTGCAATCTTTCAATGATTTTCATCATATGCCCTTCCTTATCCAATTCTCTTCCGTGCCCATTGGATTTCGATCCTTCAACTCCCAAGTTGACATCCCTTCCTTATCTTTCGTTCTCTGAAATGGAAGCAATCCGTGCCTCTTCCATTTATATACTCGGCGTCGATTCATGACTGTCCTAACAGTCGTTGAAATCTACACACACAACGTGTAGTCAACCGAAGTTTTTCAGTCCTTAAACCCTTAATAAAGCTACAACATTCATAAACCAACGCGAATAAGAAAACGTTTCGATTCCATGAATTTTCTGAGCTTTGTTTGGCTCTGCAATTTCTGGGCGATAGCCCCTATTTTATTAGTCCCCAACCCATGCGATCACGGGTCATGAAAAAATGCTAGAACACTAGGTGCTACTCGGGATTTTGGCCATCGGAGATTTCAAGGCACACACTAGACTTTCTCTTGGGGTTCTGATTACTGAACTCGCGAAATTGGGTGGATCAACGATCCACATCTACACAACAACCAACAGTTGAAACCCACTGTGGTCTCTCTGTCCTCGAATTTTTTGGGACTTTGGGACCTCAGACCTCGGGACTTCAAAACTTTGGATCTCGGGACCTCAGGACTTCAAGCCTCGGGCTTCCCCATACTTACTTCTTCCCAATCTTCCGACATCCAAAATTCTGATTTACTTTACCCTCTGGGCCCATGTAATACAGTTGTCACCGATTAAATGGTGGCACGTGGCACATTTAGGAGGGTCCATGTCACTTTTGACAACGTAATTGGGTCCTACCACATTCACTTTTCTTTTCGAGACTTCGAGTTTTGGGAGTTTGTGCATTAGCACATCCCACTTCTCCCGATTGCCGAAATTATGAAATTGCGATTTACTCCTGTGCTTGATACAATGGTCAAGTTCTTTTCTTAAGATCTACGGTGTAGATCTTCCTTAGGATTTCAGGGTTTCGGGCATCAGGAGTTCGTGCATCAGCACATCTCGTTTCTCCCGATTGCCGAAATTTAGAAAGGTTTCTAGGATAACCCTCCTACACCTTCTCCAAATATGACGACCGTAAGGGTTTCCTTTGCTTCCGAATAGATTCTACGGCTCCAACAACTCAAGTGTTTATCTCTCTCCCTTGGTGGCCAAATACCATGCCAACTGTGGTTTAATAATACCGCTACACCTCCTGAGCTTTGTAACACGACCAAGTATCTTCTTGGCACTCAAGAACGTTTTAAGGTTCAAAAATTGTTTCTTCCAAACAAAATTTCAACCTGGAACTTCGGGTCCAATGACTACTTATTAGCCCACTCAGGCTCAACACTGAAACCATGGCTCTGATACCATACTGTAACATCCCTGGTCGTCAACCCCACGACCGGGCAAACGCTACTGTGTGGAAAACAACATTCTCATACTTATATATATATAACATGAATTAAGTCATATTACAGACATTTAACTAAACCAAACAGAGTAATCATAGAATTACGACTAACATGCAGGTTTAATGGGATTAATAGTAATTCATGATTACAGTGGAATACATGATAATATTGCAAGAATCACAGACATGCATATACTTATAAATAAACTTAAAAATTAACTTAAAAATTAACACTTATCTTTTATTACTGACGTAATTCCACCAACCACGTGAAGGCCTTCCACGAACCTCCTAGCCTTAGACCACACTGCTCATCATGCTTAGCAGTGGGTCACCCTCGAGCTAGGACTAAGCTCCACCCAAGGTAAGGGAATCCTAAACTAGGCTGAGGTTAAAGGGAAACTGCACAAAATAACCAGAAGGATTCTTCCCAGGATGCCTTCTTACGCCCACTACTCAGGGACTCTCATTCCCCACATGCCTGTTCTTCCTGGGAGTATACACCTTCACAAGCACATTCCATCAGTGCTTCACCTCCCTCTCTGGGCCTCGACAACAAGCCAGATCAGGAAGTCTCAGAGCTCTGTAGCTGGTGCTGGACTCTCTCTGGGAGAAAACCACTTCCCAGTAGACCCTTCACCTGGGAAAGAGTTGCTCACAGGCCTGACAACCTGCCTCTTCAACCATGGGCCTAACCACCCGACTCTTCCACCAGCTTCCACTTCAATTCCCGCAAGCTGAGGATAACAACAACAACAATATAAATTCGGTTAATTCACGGGTGACAACAGCGACATGAATTTGGGTATGGACCTCCAAAAATGAAAACATACCACACTAAGACACAACATGATTCAGGCCATATCCAGGATGTTTCGTCTTCACAATAAAACAACACCAGTTGGTTTCATTGTTTTTTGTTTACAGAGATGTGTGAGGTTATGTAAAGGTCGATCCCAGAGCTCAACAAAATTCATGGAGAATGGAAAATGGATAGCGAACAATCTTCCCGTCAGGGTTTCCTTCACTGTGCGCAGGTATGCAGAGGAAGACGCATAGGAAAAATGGTTCAGATGCCCCCTAGATTCCCTGCGAACTCAGGAGGAGAATGACATAATGATTAGTGAACCCCCCCCCCCCCNCCCATGGCTTACTTCTTCATTTTTTAACTACATGTTCCTGGGCCGACACATGTCGCCCATGAAGCTACATGCGCTCCATCAGCATACGTTCCTCTCCAGGAACTTAGGACAAAACATATATTTCACATGGCTTTTGGAATAATATTAAAATATTTTTCCCAAGGACTTAAGCCCCTAGGCTCAACACTTAGCCTTTCTTTCCACCTTTTGGCCCCCATTCTCTTACCCACTCTGTGGAAGATTAGTCCCCCATCACTCATTCATCGTGGTCGGTCTGCATGCAGCGGTGTTCATATTTTTTTATTAATGTTCTGCATAATTACATATACAAAAACAATCTCCTGACCTTAACACTTAGGCTTTCGAGCCTAATAAACTCATAAGACTTACTTTCTTATCATTACTCGTCTCACGAGCCTACAAAACATGATTTAAAATTCATAAACATGATTACAACAGGGCTCGTCCTTGGGGATATTATAGGAATCCTATTATTTGCTTTAGTATTTCATTTTAGAATTTGGCTCCAGAACTTCTTAGGATCCAACTTGTATAGTTGTGAAAGTTGCTCTTGCCTTTTATTGATATAGTATCTTTTTTTCCTTTTAATTAGGGCTTTGTACGTATTGATCTTTTCGAGTTTTAAGGGCTCATTAGAAGCATCCCTAATGGATTTCCTAGAAGTTTTAAATTATTTATCATACCAAGGGTTGGTTGCTCTATTATTCATTTTATGGCACACCTCGAAAGAGAACTTGTTAATATAAGTTGAAAGGGTAGTTGTAAAATTATGATAGAGTTATTCAATGTTGTCCTTATAAGTTAGGAGGTTTAATTTACTATTTAAATCCTTTAAGAAAATGTCAACTTTACTTTTGTCAAAGCACAAATTCCTTTTATTATTAGAATTCTCTTCAATGGTGCTCCTATGCATGGATAATTTTAGAGTTAGGGTTAAATTTTTATGATCAGAGTTAGGCTCATGGTCATTTAAAAGGTCAAAAGTTGTTATTTGGTTGGAAACAAGGATACCAGAAATCACATAATCTACAACACTACTACATAGCCCATGAATACAAGTCATTTGGTTGGAGTTTGGCCACTTCATTACTCCATTGCAAACGATTAGGTCTTGAGAGCTGCAGACCTTGACCAACTCAGTATTAAACAAATTCTCAATTAGGTCTTCAGAGCTTCTTTTGTAGCTATTAGATAAAACACGGTCCTCATCTAGCCATAAAGGATTATGGTTGGAGTCATCACTTAAAATAGTAGCTTGTTTAGTTGTAGTCCTAGCATTAAAGTCTCCTAGCAGGAGGATATTACCTTCATTTTTCACATTATAAATATCTTGTTCTAAATTATTATAGGGACAATTTTTATCTAGGTTATTTTTCTTATAAAAAGTAGAATTAATAGGTGAAAAATAACAAATTTCTATATACATCTTCTTAGCATTGGTGTCTGAAATTTCTATCCAAATGTATTGATTAAGATGATCAATCTTATGAAGTTGAATGTGAGGAGAAATTATTTTTCTAATATAACAAGCTATGGCTCCTATCCCTCTATGGTGGGATTTTTTGTTTCATGCCGACCACAAGACAAATCCTTCCATGTTAGGGACCTTAGACTCCTCATGCTCCCAAGTTTCATCTAGACAAATAATATCAATATCACTCGGGATCCAACTTATCATAGGACCTTTGCGCCATGTAAAACCACGATAATTCCAAAAAAGGATCCCAAGTGTCCCAAATTCCTATTTATTATTATCCTTCTAGTTTCTGTCCCTAGCAATAGATTTTCTATTTCTAATTATTGCCCATTTTCCTTCTTTCCTAGCTTGTTTTACCTTTTGAACTTCCTTCCTTAATTCAGCTTGGTCTTCGGGAATGAGTTCTTCATTTATAAATATTCTTGACCCTTTTAAGCTTGGAGATTTACTAAGTATGCTATATTTATGGTCATTACAACTTACTTTGACACAGATCAACCTATCTTTGTGATCAATTA
>JZKD02S1934861.1:25685-42470 GCA_000966675.3 Picea glauca
GGATGGAAATTGCCAATTATCAATGGTTAGATCGACAATTTTGGAAAGAAAAATTGTTTGCCAACAAAAATCACCAGTGGTTGATAGTTGGTTTGGCCAATTTGGCAAGGTGTTGGTTCATCAAAGAGAAATTGTCGATAACTGATGAAAGAAAGAGGGTGATGATGTTTCATGCCACATCAACATCAATGCCTCATGCCACATCAGCTAGAGTGTCATGTTATATTTTATGTTTCATGCCACATCAACATCCATGTGTCATGTCACATCAACCAAAATTCCATGTTAGAGTCTATGTGTCATCTACATCAACATCCACATGTCATGCCACGTCACCATAGTTTCCACATTATCCAAGAAATGGTTGATGGTTGATAGTTAGGTCAGTCAAATTGGAGAAGTATTTTTGTATGCCAATAAGAATGGTCTATGGCGGATGATTGGGTCAATTGAATTGATAACGTGTTTCATCCACTAACAAAAATCATCGATAGATGATGGTCGAAAGATGGGTCAATTTTTTTGGAAATGTGTTGTGTGCATCCAAAGGAAAATGTTGTTCATTGATTTTCGACAGAGTTCAAATCAATAGATGAAATTTTTACTGATTTTGAGATCGACTATACAATTTAAAATATTGCTATAATACTAAAACAATGAATTTTTCTACAAAAAAATATTGTTTTTGAAGGTCATAAACTGACAGATCTATTTTGAGGCCCTAAACAACTATTTTAGGAGTTCTAATTTTTTAGACTGTAATTTTTGTGTGCACCACATGTAATATTTATAGCATAAATAAAATATCTCTAGGAGATCTTTCGAGCGATCCATTATGTTCACAAAATAGAACTTGTATGAGAATGTTAGATCTAAAATAATGCAAGGTAAAATTTTAGCACCAATTTAATTTCAGAGGGCACAACTAATTTCTTAGAAGTCTGTTTGAGGCACATAAGTAGTCTATGAAACAATTATAAGCCATAGAAGACATACATGGAACCAAAGTTGGAATCTAGGTATTTAAAATTGTGCAGGAAGAGAAAAAAGACACTTGTATCATACATGAATAAAATGGGACAAATATTCTAAACTTCTTCAGACCATAACTTTTAGATCGGAGCTCAGAATTGAGAAAACAAATAGTAATTGGAAAGGTATCGAGGAGGTGAATACATATGTCCACCAATAGTTTTGAATTGTGTGCTAAAATATTATCAAAAACTAATAAAGTAAATTATATAACAACAAGTGAGTGGAAATTGCAACTTGTGAATGTTGTAACTTTTCTCTCAGAAATTAGAATGAGGTGTGGGTACAACCATTGGAGAGATGTTTTAGATAATAATGTGTCTAAGGAATCATATTTTTATTTGGTGCTTTATGTTCTTCCTAAACTGATATGAGGAATAACTTATATTGTAAAATTTCTTGCATAATTATAGGTATAGGAATAGAACTTTAGTTCTTATATGAGGACTGGAGTTGTGGAATATACTCAATATTTTAGAGCCATGAGGAGGAGGTTATAGGTCTACATGTTAGTATCAGAAATGAAAATACTGAATCTAATGGAAGGACATGAAAGAAAGAGAATCTAACTATGAGAAACATGTATAGAGAAGTGCATAGTTATAGATTCTATTATCCCCATTTTGTGGATAACTAAGGAAATTATGTCTCGAGGCTATTATCAGACAAATCGGTAGGTGAAAACACTAATAGATCTTCCTAGATCCACCCAGATCTAGAACAAAACAGGATAGGACACGACTCTTTCCCTAAGTTGTAGTCATTGAATCTACTAATGAGAAGGAGTAAGTGACATACTTTGATATCCCTTCCTTAGGTCTCTGTTGTTCCCGTTTCGCTTCGGTGCTCTTGTGGAATCAGGTCCAAGAAAACACAAACCAACCAAAGTGAAGATAGAAAAGTATATTCAATGTCAACCTATGCATATGATCAAGGAGTTATGCTATAAAATAAGAGTAATTTTATGGGAAAGGGACATGTCGCTGTATTATATTAAATGAAAGTAGAAGA
Organism: Picea glauca; assembly: GCA_000966675.3. NCBI lineage: Eukaryota > Viridiplantae > Streptophyta > Pinopsida > Pinales > Pinaceae > Picea > Picea glauca. The sequence continues at coordinate 27,729 of JZKD02S1934861.1, forward strand.
TACAACCTGATCACCTTGATGTTGCAATCTTCCTTTCAGTGACCCTTGGTTCCAACACACATGAACTTGCTCTGCACTTGCATGAAGAATATCCAATTCCTCTTGATAGACCAGATAGAGTCTTCAAACTTCTGTCCAAGTAGAGTTCTTCACACAATCCTTTCACCAATTCTTCATTCAATCTTGCTTAACCTTTTCCATGAGAGACCTTTCAATATATAGGAGAAGGAGGGATGGTTACATGGATGAGGATGATCCCACGAAATCTGAGAAGTCATTAGGATGCCAACCATGCGAATGCCAACTCATTTTCTAGAAGATCCCCTTCTAGAACCTTCATGACCTCTTCTCCTTTCCAAGATTAAAAACAGGTTCTCACCCTATCTATGGAGTAGACTGCGAACAATTCGCACCCTAAGTGTGTGTGGCTTGCGAGAATGAGGTATTCTCTCACCCTATAACATAGGCAGCCTGCGAACTCATCCTAAAATGTGTTTTTTGGAAGAAGACAACAGTCACTTTTCTCAAGCAAAAAGTTCTTGTGGGAGCCTGAACACATCACTTGTAGAGACATCACAAGAGTGACCAAAATCATGTGTAATAGAATTCCCCCCAAAGTATGAGGTTGGAATCTGTGACAGCCAAAATACTTTGTAAACTGTGTGTGTGTGTCAGAAACCAGGAGCACACCTAATCAGAAACGTGTAAACAATCAAGCATCTGTAGAATATAATACCAGTTTTGAGGTAGGCATTCCCATGCTCAGATAAAGAATGAATGGAATCGCAGTTCATGGCCACCAATCATACACCATGGATCCATGCCATCAAAACACTACATAGCCACCAAGAATACACTGTGGATCTATAAAGAAAGACTTATTAAGACGACATAGCCACATGATATACAAAGTGGATCTATGTGTCGATACAAATCATACATACTCCATCGCATCCTGGATCAGAAAGATGAGACCTAGGGTCTTCAATTCTGTCACCTGAAAGTACGAATCTAGCCATGCGATTACATGTGTTGAAGTCTAACATGGTAGAAACCACTTGATTACCAGTCCTTGATGAAAACCATTAACAAGTGCGAAGGAAATCACTATTGATGTCAATGACTCCCAAGGTACTGAAGTACAATCCGAACAAATGCAAATGAATGAGCTGACATCGAGCACTCGGCGAAATCTCTCNTGTCAGGCCATTAAACTTCATGAATAATCCACAACGTTTATAACTATTACGAGCAAAAACGAAAGACATTTCAACTTCACAAGTTTTCGGAGCTCTGTCTGGCTCTGTGTTTGTCAGGTTTCTTGAAATTCTCCTATATCCCTATCGAAAAATTTTCCTCCCTCATGAAACTCTTCTCGGTTTCCTTTCCTTCTATCGGGGTTTCGGGGTTTGTGGTGTCGAGCTGCACAGGTACTCGTAACTCCCGATCCTCCGATCCCCGATATGCTTAGCCCTACCAGCCAAGCCTTGGCCAATGTGACCACAATTCTCCGGAACCGTAGTCCTATCTCCTGTCGGGGCTACGGGGTTTACGAGGTCGTAAAACACTCAACCCCAAGACTCACGATCTTTCAACTCCCGACGCGCTCCTTTTCGCGTTAGTCCCTGTTGCGAGCTCTACACAATATGACCGTTGACTCGTGAGCCCGGCCTTTTCCCTTATCAGGGTTCGGGGTTTCACAAATCTGAATGTGCCAAAACACTTGACAGCGGAAATCTCGATTTCCCGATTTCCGATGAACTCCATCCGTGCTAGCCCTCCGGGCTATAGCCTCACCATACGACCATTGCCCATGACCGTGATAAATCCTCTTATCGGGGTTTTGGAATTTGTGATGTCGCGATGCACATGCATTCGCAACCTCCGATCCTCCGATTCCCGATATGTCGACGCGCCTTTTTGGCTTTAACCCTTCGCGGTTAAGTCAAATCCATGTGACCTCTACCCCGTGACCGTACTCAAAGCTCTTGTTGGGGTTTCGGGGTTCAGAGTTTCAAAGTGTATGAATCACTTGTCATTGGGGTTCCTGATTTTCCGATGAACTTCAAACATCGATGGACTTACCCCTTGTCGGGACTTTCCCCGATGGTGCAGATCTCTGCCACATGTCCACTAAATGAACGGTCCAGATTTTGTCACGAAATCACGGATCGCGATTCTGTGTGACGATATCTCTATGTGTTCGAGAACTCCGATTCTCCGATTTCCGACTCTGCGGAATCTCCTGACACGTCTCCACCCGAGATTCACGGCTATGATCCCTCCTCGGAATTTCGAGAATCACAAGGTCTCGATTCTCTTGACTTCTAATATCCCGACACCTCTCCGGGACTTCTCCTCTACCCATGAGGACTTAAGTCCTGCGCAACTTCTGTCAACTCGGACGATTGACGGTTAATCCCACAGGGATCTTACGACTCACGATCCTCCCGAGTTTGAACTCCTGTGCAGTATCCAAAGGCTTTAAACCTTGTGCACGTTCTCCAGATCTGACGGTTACAAGGGTTCGCCTTCCCTCTCGAACAGATCCTACGGCTCTAACACCATTGGTGTAGAGACCTGTCTTCTTGTGGTCATAGACCATACCAGTTGCGGTGTCATAGCACCGCTATACCTCCTGAGCTTTAAAAGAAACTCGTCAAGTATCTCCTTGATGCTTCGGAGCAAACCAGGGTCGGAAATGGGTCCTCCCGACTCAATTTCCCTTCACATTCTCAGTCCAAAGACTACTCCACTGGCCCAACTAAGCTCATCAACTTCAATTAACTCAATAAAAAATATATCAACAAAATTGAGATTTTAAACATTTTATTAAAACTTATAAAAATAATAAGTTTAAATTTATGTTTCAAAACCCAAAGAGAAAAAAGTGTGTAAATAAAATGTGGATATAAATACTAAAAAAAGTATTCATCAAGTAATTGTCTTGTTCAAGAAAGAACTCTAAATCTCAGTACAAGAGAAAACTACCTTTCTACAATAAAAATTCCTCTACCATTATTTATACATAGAGTAGCCTTTTATAATAATCTAATGTTATTCTTCTCGATACCACTCATTTAGAAAATAATTTGTTGAGAAGAATCCTCTAATTATCTTCTTGATCCTAATATCCCTACAAGTCTTTTCAATTTTTTGTTGTGCTTATCCAAAATGTTAAACGCGTCGCTTCTTTTATTTGTCCACGAACATGAGTAATTTTCTTCATTATGTCCTCTTTTCCTCTTGTATGCTTATGCTTCCCTTGGATTTCCATATAATCACAACTTGATACCTATTTAAAAAAAAAAAAACCAAAAAAAAATACAACTAATAAACTTTATGAAAAAACATGAAAAATAAAATCCAAAATAGTGTTTCAATTTTTCTCATATTTTTAAGCATTTTAACAAACAAATTCATTTCTTCTAATATCACTATCTATTACAATTATTTTCTATTATATTTTTAAGCATTTTAACGAACAAATTCATTTCTTCCAATATCATTACCTATTACAATTCTTTTCTAGGAGTAGTTATTTTCTATTATTTCAAGGAAAAAACATGAAAAATAAAATCCAAAATAATGTTTCAATTTTTTCCCATATTTTTAAGCATTTTAATAAACAAATTCATTTCTTCCAATATCACTACCTATTACAATTCTTTTCTAGGAGTAGTTATTTTCTATTATGTCAAGGAAATATGTATTAGTGGGAGAAGGCTTCAAATAAACCACTCCTATGTTTCTCTAGAGGATGATTGAATGATAATTGGTTCATCACATCACTAAATCTCTAGGAATATTTTCTAGCACATTCCCCTTCTTACTACTTAATGATTATTATTTCTTTGTGACCTTATTGTTTTGAATTTAGCTTTAAGAATTTCACAATGAAGGATAAGTGTGTTTCATTGAGACTCTAATTTGACCTAGATAGGACGTTTTGTGCATACTTCTTGTACCATTGTGGTGCACAAATATGCAAAGGTTGTTTAAAATTCTAGTATTTTCACATGATATTTTAATTTCCCCAATGCATTATATATACCTTCACATTGGAAGCAATGTTTTTCATTATTCCCCTCTCTTTACTCATTGAATTGCAAGAGGTGAACCCTTATATGGGCCATTTCTACGCCACTGTAAAGCTCTACGAACCTGATTGCAAAATTAATTTAGGATTCCATATGATTGTAGGTTGGTGACCTATACTATTTATTTGAGTTGTTGATGGTTGCAGCATCAAACATGTACTTATGCATAGGTCTAAGTGTCTAGACGTGTGGAAGTCATCCAAATACTTCTACCTTGATACTTTACTTTATATAAAGGAATTATTAAAATAAAGTGTTTTTATCAATTAATTGAGTTTAGTTAATGAAATGTTAAAGTAATTAGCATTCGTGAATGAAATATTATCCACTGATTGCAATATAGTTGAGATTTAATATTATCTATCAATCACTTTTGAGATTAGGGCTAATCCATAAGTCAAGATTATAAAAACATGGAAAGGGTGAAGGAGGAGAAATTTGATACATTTGATACTATTTTGATATAGAGAGAATTGGATCATGAACGACTATGATTAAAGGATATCTTGTATAGATGAATAAGGAATTGTATCTAGAGTTCAATTGTAACGTCCCCACTATAATCTCCATTTTAATTAATTCTTAATGTAGATATAATGTGTGGCTACAACCAAACGATGTGTATGTGAATTGTATTTTTGAATTTTAATAGTAAAATGTGATGACACCTATTGGGGGATACAGAGAGAGATGGGGGTTGATTAATCCGCAAGAGAGGGGAGGGTCTAAGAGAATTTCTAAGAGGGATTCAAGGGGGAATTACCCATGTCTATTAATTCAACACACTTCCTAAAAATTACTATTTGTATATGAACCTTCTATTCTGTTGTTGAGTGTTCCCAAAGCCAATCATTGAATACATGTGAGAGGGTGGGTGTGAGAAGTCACATCCCATAGTTATTGGGAGCTCGGAGGTTGACTACAATTAGTTCTAAGGAAGAGTGTAAGTCAAAGGAGAGGATAATTCATATAGGAAGTTATAATAGTTTTAGACAGTCAATTGTTTTGCATGAAAAGCAATAAGAGAGAAAAAAAGATCTTGGAGCTGAAGAAACCATGGAGGGAGAATTATGGAGCGTATTTAGAGTATAATATTCAAGAATCAAGTTTTCAAGCCTAAAGAGTGAACTATTGTGTAATTCCACTGTAACAAGAAGTGAATTTTGTTTCTTTTACTGGAAGTTTTCCTAGAAGTGAGCTCGCTTGAGGTTTCTAGTAGTGACATTCCTAGTTACTTATTCCAGAGAGACCCTAATAAATGAATGGGATGCTCGATGGGCTAAGAGACATGAAGAGGTACATTCCTTTCTAGGTTGGGCAAGTCGAGAGGAGGAGATGTAGTGGAAAATCGAGATAGATGAAGGAGAATACTCGCGGGTTGTGGTATTTTTGAGTTCTGAGTGGACAATGAGATACCACCCTCTTTGTTGGATTTATATCCCTAGCTCAGAGGTGAATTTCCATTCATATTTGGAACATCAAGTCTAGGTTGGGTGGAACGTCCATCCCAAGAAGTTGGTTGCACAATTGTTTTTAAAAGATAAGTGTTTTATATTCTTTATGTGATGCATTGAGAGTTTAATTATTGTCTGTTAACTTTGTGTTTGAGAACGATTTATATGTTGATGTGTTGAGTTATTTAAACTCCATTCATGTCGATTTAGCATGTCGTATATGCATCTAATTAATGGTATCAAACAATAGTTAAATATGTGTGTAATTTGTAGCTGGTAGGCTACATGAAAATCAGTTAGTAGAAAAAAATATTATGAGTATTTCCACATGTAATGGACCTCGACTAGGCTAGAGAATGTTACATTATGGTATCAGAKMTTCTAKTTCAAAATYGGACACAGRTGGACCAAGAACCARTGCAAATTTRGGTAAAATTCATTGTTAYGTATTTTGTTATGTGACRGATTTGGGGGAAAATRGATACAATTRGAGAGAAATATCCAAATTYGTGAGAAAAAAATGGATTTTAAATTCCCCAAAACTGTCTAATATTTTTAATGGAGTCAATCTACAAAGTTCCAKAGTTAAAATTCAACATGGAAGGAAGAAATTTGTGTTTTAATAACCGMTATAKAATTGCGTGAAGTATGATGGATYAACGACCAAGTTTGTGTTTGATTTCTAGATCAATGACCCATATTCCTTTTAATATATTTAAAAACTTATAAGTTTTTTGGAGTTTGGCAAGGTCTWGCAAAAGAATGATCGAGATTAATTTTTGGTAGTTGGGAAAATGAGAYAGGTTGACAATTTGGATTYATTTTTGGTCGTTTGRAAGTTGGAGAAGATCAAYRGTCACAATCATTTTGAATGGTAGATCCATCATCTAAATTTATCAGGGATTTTATAGAAAAWTTCTAAGTGTTAGAGTTGGCCAAGAGAATTCATCRWTGGTTGATGTTCATCTCATCCAAATTGGTGAAGTGTTTCAATCRYGGATGGAAATTGCCAATTATCAATGGTTAGATCGACAATTTTGGAAAGAAAAATTGTTTGCCAACAAAAATCACCAGTGGTTGATAGTTGGTTTGGCCAATTTGGCAAGGTGTTGGTTCATCAAAGAGAAATTGTCGATAACTGATGAAAGAAAGAGGGTGATGATGTTTCATGCCACATCAACATCAATGCCTCATGCCACATCAGCTAGAGTGTCATGTTATATTTTATGTTTCATGCCACATCAACATCCATGTGTCATGTCACATCAACCAAAATTCCATGTTAGAGTCTATGTGTCATCTACATCAACATCCACATGTCATGCCACGTCACCATAGTTTCCACATTATCCAAGAAATGGTTGATGGTTGATAGTTAGGTCAGTCAAATTGGAGAAGTATTTTTGTATGCCAATAAGAATGGTCTATGGCGGATGATTGGGTCAATTGAATTGATAACGTGTTTCATCCACTAACAAAAATCATCGATAGATGATGGTCGAAAGATGGGTCAATTTTTTTGGAAATGTGTTGTGTGCATCCAAAGGAAAATGTTGTTCATTGATTTTCGACAGAGTTCAAATCAATAGATGAAATTTTTACTGATTTTGAGATCGACTATACAATTTAAAATATTGCTATAATACTAAAACAATGAATTTTTCTACAAAAAAATATTGTTTTTGAAGGTCATAAACTGACAGATCTATTTTGAGGCCCTAAACAACTATTTTAGGAGTTCTAATTTTTTAGACTGTAATTTTTGTGTGCACCACATGTAATATTTATAGCATAAATAAAATATCTCTAGGAGATCTTTCGAGCGATCCATTATGTTCACAAAATAGAACTTGTATGAGAATGTTAGATCTAAAATAATGCAAGGTAAAATTTTAGCACCAATTTAATTTCAGAGGGCACAACTAATTTCTTAGAAGTCTGTTTGAGGCACATAAGTAGTCTATGAAACAATTATAAGCCATAGAAGACATACATGGAACCAAAGTTGGAATCTAGGTATTTAAAATTGTGCAGGAAGAGAAAAAAGACACTTGTATCATACATGAATAAAATGGGACAAATATTCTAAACTTCTTCAGACCATAACTTTTAGATCGGAGCTCAGAATTGAGAAAACAAATAGTAATTGGAAAGGTATCGAGGAGGTGAATACATATGTCCACCAATAGTTTTGAATTGTGTGCTAAAATATTATCAAAAACTAATAAAGTAAATTATATAACAACAAGTGAGTGGAAATTGCAACTTGTGAATGTTGTAACTTTTCTCTCAGAAATTAGAATGAGGTGTGGGTACAACCATTGGAGAGATGTTTTAGATAATAATGTGTCTAAGGAATCATATTTTTATTTGGTGCTTTATGTTCTTCCTAAACTGATATGAGGAATAACTTATATTGTAAAATTTCTTGCATAATTATAGGTATAGGAATAGAACTTTAGTTCTTATATGAGGACTGGAGTTGTGGAATATACTCAATATTTTAGAGCCATGAGGAGGAGGTTATAGGTCTACATGTTAGTATCAGAAATGAAAATACTGAATCTAATGGAAGGACATGAAAGAAAGAGAATCTAACTATGAGAAACATGTATAGAGAAGTGCATAGTTATAGATTCTATTATCCCCATTTTGTGGATAACTAAGGAAATTATGTCTCGAGGCTATTATCAGACAAATCGGTAGGTGAAAACACTAATAGATCTTCCTAGATCCACCCAGATCTAGAACAAAACAGGATAGGACACGACTCTTTCCCTAAGTTGTAGTCATTGAATCTACTAATGAGAAGGAGTAAGTGACATACTTTGATATCCCTTCCTTAGGTCTCTGTTGTTCCCGTTTCGCTTCGGTGCTCTTGTGGAATCAGGTCCAAGAAAACACAAACCAACCAAAGTGAAGATAGAAAAGTATATTCAATGTCAACCTATGCATATGATCAAGGAGTTATGCTATAAAATAAGAGTAATTTTATGGGAAAGGGACATGTCGCTGTATTATATTAAATGAAAGTAGAAGATACAACCTGATCACCTTGATGTTGCAATCTTCCTTTCAGTGACCCTTGGTTCCAACACACATGAACTTGCTCTGCACTTGCATGAAGAATATCCAATTCCTCTTGATAGACCAGATAGAGTCTTCAAACTTCTGTCCAAGTAGAGTTCTTCACACAATCCTTTCACCAATTCTTCATTCAATCTTGCTTAACCTTTTCCATGAGAGACCTTTCAATATATAGGAGAAGGAGGGATGGTTACATGGATGAGGATGATCCCACGAAATCTGAGAAGTCATTAGGATGCCAACCATGCGAATGCCAACTCATTTTCTAGAAGATCCCCTTCTAGAACCTTCATGACCTCTTCTCCTTTCCAAGATTAAAAACAGGTTCTCACCCTATCTATGGAGTAGACTGCGAACAATTCGCACCCTAAGTGTGTGTGGCTTGCGAGAATGAGGTATTCTCTCACCCTATAACATAGGCAGCCTGCGAACTCATCCTAAAATGTGTTTTTTGGAAGAAGACAACAGTCACTTTTCTCAAGCAAAAAGTTCTTGTGGGAGCCTGAACACATCACTTGTAGAGACATCACAAGAGTGACCAAAATCATGTGTAATAGAATTCCCCCCAAAGTATGAGGTTGGAATCTGTGACAGCCAAAATACTTTGTAAACTGTGTGTGTGTGTCAGAAACCAGGAGCACACCTAATCAGAAACGTGTAAACAATCAAGCATCTGTAGAATATAATACCAGTTTTGAGGTAGGCATTCCCATGCTCAGATAAAGAATGAATGGAATCGCAGTTCATGGCCACCAATCATACACCATGGATCCATGCCATCAAAACACTACATAGCCACCAAGAATACACTGTGGATCTATAAAGAAAGACTTATTAAGACGACATAGCCACATGATATACAAAGTGGATCTATGTGTCGATACAAATCATACATACTCCATCGCATCCTGGATCAGAAAGATGAGACCTAGGGTCTTCAATTCTGTCACCTGAAAGTACGAATCTAGCCATGCGATTACATGTGTTGAAGTCTAACATGGTAGATACCACTTGATTACCAGTCCTTGATGAAAACCATTAACAAGTCCGAAGGAAATCACTATTGCTGTCAATGACTCACAAGGTACTGAAGTACAATCCGCACAAATGCAAATGAATGAGCTGACATCGAGCACTCGGCGAAATCTCTCGAACAGGGATCAATGATGTGAAACCTCTATCGAAAGAGAAGAGACCTGCCATTAAGGCATGAAGGTTCCAAGGTACTGAATGATTTCTAAGTCTCATTTCCAGATAATGAGTTGGAGTCAACGAAACAAGACTCGTCACAGGAGGGCCTTGATGTATCCCCCATCAATGACACAAAATAAGTAAAATATTTTGAGGATGAGATGAAGTATGAATACGAGTCGAGATGGACATAGGGAAGGCCAACATAATAAGAATGGACAACTATATATGGTCGACTCAATAAAGGGCTCGTGTGAACTTCTCTTGAACATATGAATGCCAGAACTAAGGACGTGGCAACACTGACTCAAAGACGACCCAAGATATGACCTTGTAGCAAGTCGAACGAGAGACAAATTGATTTCCCAACCTAGATTCAAATGACGAATAGGGGGTGTCATGTTCAAGAGTGACGCTTAATACCATTAATATGAATACGAAAACACATCCCTTTCCAAAAATTCCCCCCACCATTTCTGGCGAGTACCTCTTTATTTTTACGCAAGCTTGAGGAGGATAACATATGCTTGTTAATGTAATCTCATCCTTCATATGAGTCCCTCGGAGTATATTTAACAAACCCTAAGAAGGATTGGTTCGGTCCCATCACAGGTCTATCTATGTTTGTTTAACAAGTCCAAGGATAGAAAACTCGAGAGTTTTTGATGTTTTGAGAGTCTAAAAAACACTTAAAGAGAACTCTCCCAGTTCCTTTTCTGTAAATAAGTTCAACGAGACTGAAAAAGTGATAAACTATTGCCCGTCAAACGTTTTCTTCAGATACTTTAATGAGCGTGAAGAGAACAAGATCGATCGGCAATATTTTCACGTCTAGAGAGTCTGAAAAGAGCTTAAAGAAGACTCTAGGGGGTTCCTTTTTTGTATATCCATGCAAGCCCCAAAAAGAGATAAAAGGTTGCTCGATTACATTCTCATGTTTTCATGAGCACGAGAAAGAGAAAAGACTAAGCTCGGTACTTTGCCCCCAGCTTGAAAGCTAGTGGATTGACTTCAGAATGATCATCAAAGGCTGGAGACATGCCCCCCAAGCTTCAATTCATTCACCGACTTTGAGTTTGTCACCAATTTATATTCTAGATGGAGAAAAAGGATACAGGTGGATGAAATGAAGGTTCAAATACAAGACCTAACAAAATACTCGACTTGACATCTACGAGATCTGGTGAAAGATTCGACCTGACGAGAGAGGTGACTGTTTCATTTTTTAATGAGCTTTCCATAGGAAAAGAACTATGCTCAAGGCTTCGAGTTCAATCGCCAGATTTTTGTTTCATTTTTTAATGAGCTTGCTACAGAGAAGAAAACTATGCTCAAAGCCTCTGTTTCATTTTTTAGCGAGCTTGCTACAAAGAAGAGAAACTATGCTCGTACTCTGCCCCCAGCTTGAAAGCTAGTGGCCTGACTCCAGATGTCCCCAGTATGGTCGCCAATTTTGTTATTGGACAAATCGGTAGGTAGAGACACTAACAGATCTCCCTAGATCAACCTAGATCTAGAATAAAACATGATAGGACACGATTCTTTCCCTAAGTTGTAGTCATTGAATCTACTAATGAGAACGAGTAAGTGACATACCTTGATATCGCTTCCTTAGGTATCTATTGTTCCCACTTCACTTCGGTGCTCTTGCGGAATCAGGTCCAAGACAACACAAACCAACCAAAGTGAAGATAAAAAAGTATATTCAATGTCAACCTATGCATATGATCAAGGAGTTATGCTATAAAATAAGAGTGATTTTATGGGAAAGGGACATGTCGTTGTATTATATTAAATGAAAGTAGAAGATACAACTCGATCGCCTTGATGTCGCAATCTTCCTTTCAGTGGCCCTTGGTTCTAACACACACGCACTTTCTCTGCACTTGCATGAAGAAGATCCAATTCCTCTTGATATACCAAATAGAGTCTTCAAGCTTTTGTCCAAGCAGAGTTCTTCACACAATCCTTTCACCAATTCTTCATTCAATCTTGCTTAACCTTTTCCATGAGAAACCTTTCAATATATAGGAGAAGGAGGGATGGTTACATGGATGAGGATGATCCCACCAAATCTAAGAAGTCAGTAGGATGCCAACCATGCGAATGCCAACTCATTTTCTAGAAGATCCCGTTCTATAACCTTCGTGACCTCTTTTCCTTTCCAAGCTTAAAAACAGGTTCGTACCCTATCTATGGAGCAGACTATGAACAATTCGCACTCTAAGTGTGGGTGGCCTGTGATAATGAGGGATTCTCTCACCCTATAACATAGGTAGCCTACAAACTCATCTTAAAAATATGTTTTTTGGAAGAAGACAACAATCACTTTTCTCAGGAAAAAAGTTATTGTGGGAGCCTAAACACATCACTTGTAGAGACAGCACCAGAGTGACCAAAATCATGTGTAACAGAGGCCCTTAGGTTGCAGATATGGATTTATTGTAGGGATTTTGTACCGTCCAAGATCTGATCTCTGTTAGGCTCTTCCTATACCTAATATAGGAACAAAGATATGAGAAAAGGATGCTTCTAAGCTTGATAATATGTCACGATCTACAAATATATCAATCCTCTATCAACAAACACACAAACTTACATGAATAGTCATTTGGAGGGAAAAATCCATCATATCTTCCATTAATCAAGTAATAAATATTACAACTTACAAGTGTAAACTGAAGAGATATCTTTCTTCCAAGCTCCTTGCCCACACCTTTCCACTAAAAAGTGAGAGTAACTTTTCTAGTTATTTCTCCCATTTCCCATGGAAATGGATCGGTTATTATAGGTATTTAGAGATAAGGCCATATGTTAAAGGGATAATATCTTCAAGATTATACTGGAAGCCTTCTCGAGACTAAACCTCGATAAATAAGAGATAGGTCTCATCCATTGCAACCAAATTAAAAAATGGGAGCTTCTAGGCTCAGTCATGACCTAAGTACATAGAAAAAGTGACCTGGCCGTGAATTGGAAGTCTATAAAGAGAGAACGACCCCTTTGGTTGCGAGTTTGAGAGATTGTAAGGGCGTTCAAAGGCATATTAGGCTACAAAATCAATTAGAAGATGATGAAATATGAGTGAATTGGGTAGGTGACCTCTAGGAGATGATGTCTCAATGATCAGGGGGTTAATAATGCTGTAAAATATTCCCCCTAAAGCATGAGGTCATAGGAGGTCTCTGATGGCAGAAATAATTTACCAATAAAAAGCGTAGAGCTGTGGGCAAAGAGATTGGAGAACAACATCTCCATTCCTGCAAACAAGATCCTCGAGGAGGGAATTTCCATGATCTGTATGATAAATGGTATCATAGTCACCATAAATACAATGTGGATGTATGCATGACGTAAGTGATGGCCACAAAAAGTATGCCATGGATCCATTAGAAAAAAACATGACTTGGTTCATGGCCACGTAAGTATACACTATGGATCCATGAAATATGCAAGTGAAAACATAGCCACAACCAAGTACAACTATGGATCTATGTGATGTCACAAAAAGAAATAAAATGACTCAATAATTGAGAAATCAAGGAAGTGCTCATGAATATTCTCCATCGCAGCTTGGGAAATAATGTGATCTAGTAGGAGGGTGATCTGTCCCAAGGTCTTCATCTGTAATTCAAATGGTATGAATCTAAAACATGTGAATAAATATGCTGATGTACATCATGGTAGAAACCGTATAATTATCGTCCATTAGTGTATACCATTAACAGATGTGAGGGAATCCACCGATGATGGTGATGGAACCTAATATACTGAATACAATCTATGAAGTGGGAATAAAGGAGTTGATGTTGAAAACATGTACATTCATCCGACATGAGTCAATGATAAAAAACCAATTGTAGAAATGAAAGGATACCTGCCATTGATGTCTACAATTCCAAGGGTATTGAAGGGTTTCTGTATTTCAATCCTAGATACTTTGTTGAAATCGACAAGATGAAATCCGTCAAAGGAGGGCCTTGATGTATCCCCCATAAATTGATGTGAAATAGGAAAATTTGGATGGTAATAGTGGAGCATGACTTAACACATGGATGGTGGTAATAAACAAGCATAGAGGGAGGAGAAGGGACTGACGTATGTAGTACTTCCCTTGAACAAGTATGCACAAAAAATGGCTTGAATCGGCAACATTAACTCAAGTGAAGACCATAAGAATTATTCATGGACTGGTGAGGGGAACGTGACACAATGATGGGAAAGGTAGTCAAATGAGAGAAGATGGATAACTCGACTATTATATGAGGTGATAAAATAGGTTTGTTGTTCAAGGGAGACACTAAGTAATGACAACTACTAGTTAATGAAGTCAAGAAGATGGAAAAACCATCTAAAATTTCCCCACCATGATCGGTGAGTACCTCTTTCTAGTTTTACGAGATGGATGAAGATAACAAATGCTCGTTATAGCTCATCTAATGGTGAGTCCCTCGACATATTATTAACAAACCTGAGGAAGGAGGGGTTTGGTCCCTTGAATGGGTCCCTTGATGTAAATTTTAACGAGTCCAAAGAAGGAAAACTCGATGGCCTTTTCTTATTTACAGAGTTTGAAAAGGTCATAAAGAAATCTCTATATACTTACTTGTGGATTTTTGTCGAGCCCAGATAGGTTTGTGCTCATCAATGTTTTCAGTTTTAGGGAGTCTAAAAAACTTAAAGAAGAATCCAGGGGAGTACTTTTATCGTAAATTTTAGGCTTCTGGGCCTATAAAATTTTAAAACAATGCGAAGAAGAACTCTCCTAACCATAAGGGTGTTAGAAAAACAGGACTGCGGAGAAATAAAATAAAACAAATGCAGAAACAAAACATAGAAGACACACAATACAAGAGAGACACAGATTTACGTGGTTCACCCAGTGTGGGCTACGTCCACCAGAGAAATTG
>JZKD02S1934861.1:57177-72898 GCA_000966675.3 Picea glauca
AGAAACCAACCTTGATTCCTTTTGGGGATACAAAGAAAATGCAGAAAGTGAACAAGAAGATGAGAATCTTGAAAAGTTGAAGCATGTTGAAAATGAAAATAGAAAGCTTAGAAACGCAAACATAATACTAAAAGGTGAATTGAGTAGTTGTGAATAAGACCATTGATATCTTGAAGGAACAATTAGAAGATTGTGAGAAATTGAAAGTAGAATTGGATCACACAAAAGGGGAGCTACTATTGACAACAAAAAAGTTGAAGAAGTTTGAAAAAAGAACTGAAAAATTAGATGACATCCTTAGCAATCAAAGATCTCCAAATGATAAGACATGACTAAGATACAATGACAGTTTGAAGACAACAAAACAAGAGAAGGAAGATGAAAATGATGAAACCAACACTCCAAAACAAGTTGAACAACAAGATAGAAGACTAGAATTTAGAAGGAATGAGACATCAAGAAGATCCTCTCCCATCAGGTATGAAAGAAATCATTATGAAGGAAAATACAGAAGAATAGATCATGAACCCAGATGGACCACACCACAAAGAAGATCACTTACTCTGAGGTATCAAAATTTCTTTCTTGGACATTGTTATACTTGTGGAAATTGTGGACACAAGGAAATCAATTGTAGAATCAATGAAAGGAATAACTATGCAAGCTACATGAATGGTGAAAATAGTACATATGGAAATGTTTGTAGACCTATAAAAAAAAATTATAATCCATTTGACCCATTAATGGATCTAAATTTTGTATATTACAAGTGTAATAATCTTGGTCATAAAGCACGAGATTGTAGAGAGATGAATGAAGATAATCATATGCCAAATGTCTGTATACCAACTACAACATGGAAAAGTAAAGAAATTCCACACAATGAAAAATGTCAAATAATATTGGTCGCTAAAGAACGCAAAGAAGAAGATAAATGGTTCATAGATAGTGGGTGCTCATCTCATATGACCAAAGATCAAAGCAAATTTGTCAGCATGAAGAAAAAGGGTGGAAATGTTTCATTTGGAGATGACTCATCTACTAAAATACTTGGAAAAGCAATTGTAAAGCTTGGAAGTGAAAATGTAAAAGTAGGAAAATTCCTATTGGTTGAAGATATGAAGAATAATCTCCTCAGTGTTAGTAAAATGTGTGATCAAGGATACACTCTTACGTTTGACTCCCGAAAATGTAAAATCAAAGAAAATAATTCAGGAAGATTGGTTGCAACTGCAACAAGAAGAGAGAAAAACATATACATCCTAGACATGAAGAAGAGAGAGAACATACAAGCCTCAGAAAAGGATTCCAAGGAAGAAAATGTCCCAAAGACCAGAAATAAGGATGAAGTATTATTGAGTGCCATATATTCAGGGGGAGCAGCCCCAAAGAAGAGAGTTACCTTTTTCCATTAAATTCAGGGGGAGAATCCCTACCCTTTGCCATTGATGTCAAAGGGGTAGAGAAATTGGGATCATGATGATAGGGGGAGCATGAGTGTTTCCATCAATGACAAAGGGGGAGATTGTTGGAAGATTGGTTGTTGTCATTGATGTCAACCCTAGTGATGGGTTTTGGACCGCAAGATTGATGAAGTTATTTTGACATGAAGGAAAATGCACATGTAGATACAAGACCCATGGATGGATAGTATACATCATGTTATTTCCGGTGGTATGTGACACATCACGTGGATCCTCATGGTTGAGGAGAAATGAATTTTTGATGATGACAAAGTGAATTGAAGAAGGAAGTACATGTAGGCCCTTAAGATAATTAAAGAAAATAATTACAAAATAAGAAATTGTCAGGTCGGCCCTAATGTTAAATGGAAGTGACATAAATGGTATAAATAAATATCATTATACATTCATTTGACACACAAATCGAATTTCAGAGGAAATCAGAAGTAAAGAAGGCTGGATTTCAAGGGAGGATGAAGTGTTTTGGTGATGTGTTCTAAGGTATCTTATTTTCAGGTCAACTTACCATTTTCGCTATGACTGTTTTTCTAGAACAATTCATATGGTGAAATTTATATGGTATTGAGAATACATATCAAGGTACTTGTGGTAAACATTTTAGCTCTTGATTCGCTATAATTATGGAGATAGACTATGTCGAAGATAAGGTTTTTGACCAGTCTTGAAGCTATTCAATAAACAAGTGTTTTGGGTAAAATAGTCATAACTTCTTCATAGATAATCCAAATGAAGTGGGAAAAATTTCATTGGAAAGAGTACTGATTGTAGTTTATTTTGTGCAAGTTTAAGAATCTGATGTTAAATATTGAGCACTGGGCATTTTGTACAAGTTCGGTCTCCTGAATAAAGCATAATTGAACACAGTCTACCATTCTCTCTATACCTTGTTTTTGGGTGGAAGGAAGGGGAAAGGATGGAGAGTTAAATCCTCTCTTGATATTGGATTACTGTATATTCCTCTTGGAGGTTTATCCGTCCCTTTACATTTGGAAGTTGTAGCTACCTTTGGAAGTCATTACTTCCCTTGAACAATAACTATTGATTATTTCTCATATATTGTGCATGGTGTATAGTGGTGTATTGGTGTAACTCTTATACTATTGTTCATTTCTCATTGTATATATTTGAATGGTTTAATTACAAGTTGAAAAAGCTTTTAAATTGTACTTGATACTGATTCACCCCCCTCTCAGTATCAAGACTTGTTTCCAAAAAAATTCGAAGAAATGAAAGATATAAAAGGAGCCATGGGAGAAATGAAAATCGAGTTGAAACCCGACTCAATACCTATGAAACATAGACCATATTGACTTAATCCTAAAATAAAAAAGAATTTCATTAAGGAAGTGGACAAAATGCTTGCGGAAAGAATTATTTTCCCAATCGCATAAGAAACGTGGATTAGCCCCATAGTTGTCTAGAGAAAGAAATATACATAAGACATTCGGATCTATGTGGACTACAAAATTCTAAATTCTGCATGTGTGCATGATTCATTTCTGGCACCTTTTAGTGATGAAGTGTTAGATCACGTTGCAGGAAAATAATCTTATTCGTTTACAGATGAATTCTTAGAATATCACCAAGTTAGAATTGCAGAGGAAGAAAAGAAGAATACCACATTAATAACTGAATGGGGATCATTCACATACAATATATTTCCCTTTGGCTTGAAGAATTCCCCTGTAGTTTTCTCTCAGATTGTGATAGAAGCATTTTGAGAGTTCATCCACAAGTTTTTAGAAGTCTACATGGATGATTAGATGGTATACAACATGTTAAAATACCATTTAGGGATACTCCGATTAATGTTTGATCGATTTCATGATTTGCATATATCTCTGAATCTAAGGAAGTGCATTTTCTTTGTACCACATGGCAATCTATTAGACCATAATGTATGTAGAGAAGGAGTCTTGGTAGACCCAGCTAAAGTTTCGGTCATTCTGAACATGCTGCCACCTACAAATGTGAAACTGTTGTGCTCTACACTGGTACATATAGGATATTACCACAAATTCATCAGAAGATATGCAACTATCACAACACCTTTAGAAAAATTGTTGAAGAAGTACGAACTATTTCAGTGGACACTAGAGTATGACAAAGAATTTGATATTCTTAAAGAAAAACTAACTATTTCACCTATCTTGATATTTCCCAATTGGGAAATTAAATTCCATGTACATCTGTATGCATTAGGTATTTCCCTAGGATCCATTTTAGCACAACTAGAGGAAGGAAATATGGATGACCCTATCTATTTTGCCAACAGAAAACTTTCACAAGTTGAATGCAACTACACAACTCCTGAAAGGAAAGGTCTATCTATGATTTATGCAATACAAAAGTTTATACACTACTTCTTAGGATCTCATTTCAAGTTTTTTACTGATCACTCTATGTTGAAGTACCTAGTCAATCAACTCGTACTTGAAGGAAGGATTTGCAGGTGGATAATTATTTTTCAATAGTTTTCATTCGAAGTGATTGTCAAACTAGGAATATGCAATGCAAGTCTAGATCACCTTTATAGTTTGGAGTCAAGGGAAAGTCATGGAGTAGTGGATGGTCAGCTGCCTAATGCAGACCTGTTCTGAATTGAGGCCATCCCAGAGTATTTGGAAGACAATGCTATCGTCCTCAGTACAAGTATGTTCCTAGAAACTTACTTTGAAATCCAAAAATGACATATGGTAGTTTGTGCAACCAATTATCATCTGATTATGTTAGAACTTTACAAATTAGGGCTAGACAACATCCTCAAAAGATGTGTCTTGAACCATGAAAGACAAGATATCATGTGGGAATGTCCCAGTGGAATTGCGAGACGACATCTTGGAGGTAAAGCTAACACACATAAGGTACTTCAAGTTGTACTGTGGTGGGATACATTATTTAAAGACGCTAAAGAGTATTATATATCTTGTGTCTCCTTCCAAATAGTAGGAAAGACATCACACAAAGATGAATTACCCCTTCAACGAGTTAGATCACTTCAGGAATTTGAGAAGTGGTATGTTGACTTTATTGGACCGATCAACCCCCCGGATAAGCACTCAAAGGACATATACATCATCATCACAACAGATTACCTCACAAGATTGGTTGAAGCAGAGGTAGTTCAATATTGTTTGACAGATACAACTACTAGATTTATCTTTGAAAATGTCATTACTCGGTTTGGATTCCCTAGAAGTTTGACTAATGATCAAGGTAGTCACTTTATCAGCAACACACTCACAACATTGAAAATATAATTCCTTATAAAGAACCATAAGATAATTCCATACCATCCACAAGATAATGGTACGGTGGAGGCATTCCATAAAATTCTAGAAAGAGGACTGATTAAAGTATGTTGCGCAAACAAGGAAGACTAGGATGATAAAGTTATAGAAGTTTTGTGGGATTACAGGACTACCACAAACAAGATCCAAAGGTATACTCCATTTCATTTGGTTTATGGAAAATAATTTGGTGTACCTTTAGATTTTATCACCCCAAGTATTTATATAACACAGGCTACACACATGACAAATGATGAATCGGTTGCGCAGAGGACTGTAGATTTGCCAGAACTTTAGGAAGCGATATGTTTCACATATTTTCATGAGTTAGTTGAGAAAGGTAGACAAAAATATTTGCATGACAAGAATATTAAGTCCAAAATATTTATGCAAGGGTATAAGGTACTACTCTACGATAGTCGGTATCAGAATCATCCAGGCAAGTTGCACATGCATTGGTTGGGTCAATTCATAGTTGAGAAAATAGAACACTCTTGTGCAGTGAACCTAGCGCAACTGGATGACATCCTTCGATCAGGTTGGGTGGATGGAGATAACTTAAAACCTACATTTCTCATTATTGAGCCAATGGATGGTTGATCCAGTCCAAAGGAGCATGTAGAGTAGTTACATTTTAATTTTTTGTAATTTCTCTAATTCAGTTAATAATGTTAGAGTGTGAATAGTTGTGCCACGATATATGTTCCCTTTTCAATATAAGTGTTTCTTTTGTGTTGAAACACTTCTTTGGCCACCCAGGATCATAAGAGACACTATTACATTAAATGAAGTCATTAATATGAAGGGGACCTGCATTGTGGTCGAAGGGGGGGCGAATCTGAAATGTATCACAGCCCATGTGCCATACACATCTCATCCAGTCATACCCTTTATGGTAGCTACAGTAACCCATTATAAATTTTCGTTAATCCAAAAAGGCGCGATACTGATAGAGTCCATCGATATCCCCACCAGGATTCTCAACTGTTAAAATGGTAAGCCCTCAGGTCGAACACATCCCTGTTAGTCCGTTCATGAAAATCCAGGATCACCCTATAGATATTACCCCATCATTAGTATTGTCTGACACATAAGCCTAATATTGATTTTATGGCCTAATGATGAGTGTCCTTATGCGCGACTACATTTTTTTCCAGTTATCCAGTTATAAGACCCCATGAACTCAAGGAACAAGACTCACTGTTTGTTGTTATCTACCCTCTAGTTTTGAATTATCTACACATGAGCATACTTTGAGAGGTTTCTTTCTCCCCAGTTGCAAACTCAACCCCAACTCACCCAGTTTACCAAGAATTCATAGCTATCATGCCAAGAGAAATATGAGCTTGAATTTTGTCTCCCAAAGAAGAAATTTTATATGAGTCGTATGATCCCAAGATCGAGGTCATAGGTGATGTCAAGGTGAAGATTGAGCAAGTAAAGATCTTAGACCTTGACCTGATGGACCAAGTGTTGTTTCTGCAAATGAACATTAGCGTGTTCTAGGAATTGGCTCCAGATGCAATGGGAGGCATTCAATTTTCCCCCAAACCAAACTTCATCAACCTATGAAATTCCACAATTATGTACCTTAAGGATTTACTGGTCTTCAGGACCACTGGTGAGGTTGCGCGGCGCACAAAACTTATTATCATTCTAGTGCATTACAGGAGCCTATGGATCGATTGAAGATATATAATTCATGTGAATTAAATCCACCAACAAGAAATATTATCCCTTAGATGTTGTTTCAGTAGTAGACTTCTTTACAAATGGAGTTGTGTTCAACTAGTGCAGCTACCTACTAGAGGAAATCCTAGTTGCTTGTGAGGAAGCTCAAGAGAAAGGAGGAACTTTTAAATACGACTACCTATTAGTATCATTTTCAATGTGGAAATGGAGGCCACCCATGAGAAGATAGTTGGCACCAATGGACAAAGTTCGCCTTGCAAAAATGTTTGAACTGTGGCGTGCAAGGTCAGATCAAGAGAAACTGGAATACAACAATGCAACCGTTTCAAAGTGGTACAATTAGCTAATTGACGCAACTCAGCGGTGGCGCATACCACATGATTTGTTGAATCTCAACACCTAGAACATCACATTTGGCCTAAATGACCACAATAACCTTTTTTGGCTGAGGCATGCGAGGCCCAAGGACTTCCACTCAAGGTTATTACATTTATATCTTGATGAGGAAGAATTTTACAAAGAGTTCATTTCATGGAATGACATCAATCCCAACCCACCCAAGTCACATATGCATTATACCAGAGATCCTGAACAAAACGGGGTAGGAAGAAGGAGTGGGGCTGAGTTCTAGCCTAGAAGAAAAAAAGAAGAAGGTCCAAATTCCATCGAACTTAGAAGAATAAGAGGATGAGGAACTTATGGAGTGGAAGAATATGACATTTCATGTGTTTCCGCAGCTCCCAGAATAGGTCGTGCTATCAGGGAAAGATGTCAACTAAATCCCAGTAGTTGTGTTCGTAGGGGATGTCTCAACTAAGAAACCTAGAACATTCATTTCCTCTGTAAAGGTCTTGAACCCACAACCAATATATTTGGTTGTACCTCGTACTAGAGAATTCTCTCAAGCTTCCCAGACTATGATCAACATCACAAATGATCCTGAGCCTGATGCCAGTGCATTATCAACCATCATTACTGAGCAATCCCCGTTGCCCCCACAAGAGACCATTGTTACGTCTTGACCCACACCCCCTGAGCCAATGTAGTTGGATATCCCAGACCCTTATGAGAATGTAAAAGAACCCATTACCCTGACCACTTAATCCTTGATCCAAGCAACCACTTTGTCGATACCCATTTTGGTCACTCTGCCTTTGATAGTAAACCAACAATAATAAATTCTCTTAGTCACCCCAGAATCACAAGTTCCAATAACCCAGAGTCCTTTCTCAATAGTCAGTGTTGATATTTTGATTCCCATAAGCGAGAATACAACAGTTTAGTTACATAGAGAGATATGAACACACCTGTTCAGACAGAACCCCAAACAACATATGAACTGAGCGCAACATCCATGAAGGAACAACTAGAACCAATACTCTAGAATCTAGAACAATGCACAGAGATGTTACATATTTGCCTGGTGAAGAGAGAGGTTCTTCTTCTACTTCCAATGAATCTAAATACTAGACTTGCACATCAACTGTAAGGTCCATCCTCAGGGGACGAAGAGGTGGAGACACCCTCAGAACATTTGATGGCTAGTGGACTGCCACTAAAATTTTGATAACCCCTGGATTCCACTACTTCATCTGTTGACCTCACTCAATTGATAACAACATAGCTAGTGGGAATAATCAGAGCCTCGATGGAGCAATTGGAGAAGAGGATCCAACTTTTGGCACAGTGGCAGACCCAAGGTTCAACTCTTACAGTGCACCAACAAGCCCTAACTACTGGCCCTTTCAGAAACACCTACAAATAAGATGCAATCTCACCCAAAGTAGCAATAGGGGTTGCAGGACACATGTGTCTACAACCATAGGAAATGCAAAGTGAATCCATAAAAAAAAAACACAAAAACCTAGATATTCTTTACCACGCTTAAGCTTACTTCGTAGGTTATATCTATGATCTAACACATCAATGAAATAACATAATAACATATAGCGAATAACACAACATCCATCACACAGAGAAACAAGATATACGTGGTTCACCCTCTCCCTAGGGCTACGTCCACAGAACTGTGTTTCTTGATATATTAAATGGAAACATATAGTTCTATATGCGCACTTAGCTTACAGATCTCTCTCTCTTTCTCTATCTTCCTCCCCTCCCCATGAACCCAGCTACATGGTTGATCTTCGCACCCAGCTGGAGATCCTATAGACTCAATAATGCTCTTGCAACATAGTGCTTCTCTCTCGAGAATGGAAACAATTGACAAACATTAACCAACTTCGAACCCTAATAACATGAATGAACCTATCCCAAGTCCTCTAGACCTTTATTTATACATTACATGGAAAAACTCTAGGTTTCAAAACCCTAGATCCAAAACCCTATGTAACGTCCCCAAAAATATATTATTTTTAAATCTGAAATTTCTTAGGAAATTATTTATGTTTTTTCGTAAATTTGAAATTGGAAATTTTTTGCCATTTATGGCAATTCCAAATTTTAAATTTAGTTAATTTTAATTAATGATTATGACCGTTGGGCAGAGATCTGATTTGACCCAAATAACTACTTGAATATGACACTTGTATGAAACAAAACATTTTATATTTATTGCTGATGGAAAAATGGAACAACGAGGTTAAAATCAGTTGACCATGACTCCATGAGTGGGGAACATGTTGGAACTACCTAAGGGATGACTATTACAAGTGGAAAATTAGGAATTTGGCCATTGGTAGCCCCTCGAAATTAGGGATTTGGAAAGCTACGAAAATTCCCAAAGGGGGAAAAGACCTAGGCACAAAATTCTTTGGCATATATAGCATATGGGAGGAGGAAGGACACTACCTAGTATGTTGGGGAAAATAATTTATCTCTTGTTGTTATGAACACTACTTGCTGAGTGTAAGGAAAGGAGAAACTATTGAAACTGAAGGACTACTTTTGAAAAGGAGTTATGAGTTCACCCTCATGGATTCATGGTCAGGATAGGGGGTGAGGAGGAAAAGTGATTTGGCTTCCCTGTTCTACAGTTGGGAGGAACTTGGTTGTTCCATTTGTTGTTCGGAAAATTTCTCAGATATATCTATCTACTCCGTTTCATGGTCAATTGTTGTTTGAATTATTGATTGATAGAATTCATATGCTTAAATCTGAATGATTTATTCTGTTTGGTAAAAGTCTGTTGAAATAGATTGAACTCTAGTATAAACCCTTACTGGTTAACTGTAAGTGTCGAACAAAACTCTCTATGCATCTTGGTTGGGTATAGAATTTAATTATGGAAATATTAGAGGATATGTCTGTGATAAATGACATAAAGAAAGTATAATGCTCATATTCTTACTGTATATCATTAGTAAGGGAATTCTGGGAATAAACTTGAGAGCTTAGATGTAAACAAACACACACACACACACACACACACACACACACACACACACACACACACATATATATAATTGATCATAGGCTAAATACACAGGTAGAATTTGAAAGGGCTATGATGATTAGACTATCTTGATGTCATTCTAGACTAAACTATACTACATACAATAGGAAGCACTATGGGTAAAATTTTATAGATGATGTATCTATAACTGCCTATGCAAGACTAGCTACACTAACATCATTAGCCCCTTCTTAATTATCTATTGTATAAATTCGATAAATTAGTAGTAATGTCAATGAAAATGAATAGTTTAAAAGAGCACTAGATAAAATTATGAAGTGAAATAAATAGTTCAGACAGTCACAAAAATGAAACTCTGAAGTGAATTAAATAGTTCAGACAGTCACGAAAATGAAACTCTGAAGTGAATTAAACAATTTAGACAGTCACGAAATTGAAACTCTGAAGTGAAACAAATAGTTCAAGTAGTCATAAACAAAGTTCTGAAGGGAAATGAATGGTTCAAACTATCACTGATGAAGTTTTGGAATATGATGTTACAATAGTAAATGAAATGAACTGAAGAGTATACACCCAAAACTTTTCAATTCAATACGCATAGATCTACTATAGTAAAAATCGAATGGTAAAGCTGCAGGACTAAAGAAGGAATCAATCGAATTTCTCTATAAGATCCAAAATAAACCTGGAAAGGATCAAGACAAAATTGTTGTTCACATTGCAATTCATTCTAGACATACTTATAGAATAGGTCTAATATTCAAAGCGATCTGTTCGTATTCCCATCTAAACCAATGTTTATATTTTGAGTAGTGATACAGTCATGTTCAATATATACCATTCTTTTAGATATACGATATTAAGGTTTGATCCTTATACCCTGCCGTAAAAGTAAAGATACAAAGTTAAAGGATCGACTATCATTAAATGAACAAATTCCACCCACGTTTATAGCATTATAAAGTTAGAATCTTATCATTTCTTATAATCCTAGGGCACTACTTGAGAGTATCGAAATGAAACCCGAATACCTCTTATGCGTATGGCAAGGTTCGCCATCCAAAAAAATTTCATGGTCGAAATTCCTGCAAGAAATTTCAAATCAGTATTAATATTATTCAATAGAGATGAGACGAGTATAACTCAAAATAAAACAATTAATGACAGGAAGGGTTATGCAGAGTTTCACTTAACTTGCAATTGAGAGATCGTCGTATCCTTTCCCTGTCGCGTTGGTTGAGAAAAAGTCACAGACTGAAGGGGAAAATGGTCCAAGGACTTCCTGATGGGTACCATCGCAACCACATGGTTCCATCATTAGCATTGATTACCAAATTAATTGAATCAAAACTCTTCAGGAAAGAAATAAACAAACGATTTTAGCAGTGAAATTTGAACTACATGGGTTCATGCAGTGTGAGGGGGCCAAATACATTACTCATACTGTAAACATTAAGTTAAAAGCTACAGACCAATAATGTCATCAAAATATAACTTGCATCGACTGAGAGGAAGTTTAATCGAAGTATAAATATAGAGTCAACGTTCTTGCCGAAGGTACCAGGCATCGAATGGTGATTACCACCCACAGATAATGATAATAACAGTAGGAAATTACCTAAACCTATGAATTGATTATTGACACAATTTTGTACACGACAAGGTATTCGGTTCAGACTACATAATCCCCATATTTTTCATGTGTATCGACTGTAAATACAACAATATTTAAAGAGACATTACATTCGTAAGAACCAACTAAGGGTATGATGAAACCTACAGAAGGGTCGGTTCCCTCCTTTTTACAAAAACGTAGTGTAACATGCATTATACAGTGTGGGCCTCCAACCCCTAGACCAGAGACATAAATAATTTAAGGGGACAACGAAACCTAAGAGTAGGAATGTATACGAAACAATTCCTATGAAAAAAATGCATTTCAGAAGCAAGGAGGCGGGAGGCTGATCCTTTTTCGAAAGATTTGAGAATAAAACAACCATTCAGGGCCAGATTTAGTCCAGGAAATTAAGGAACAGGACAACGATAACGGGACAAACCCTTGACAAAACATTGGTAGAAAGAATTGCAGTACCGATTATTACTTCCACAATAACGAAAAAACTCTGAAGGTTTCACCCAACCATTACACCAAGGATGTATGATGACTTACGAGGGAAAATGGGTAGGCTTTCATACTTCCATCAAGAAGGAACGCTCCAAGTCGTCGACCTCCCTCACTGCGAAAACACATAGTTAATTCGAAAACATCCACAAAAAATGAAAGACTCATCAAGCCCTGTAGTGTCCTTACTACAAAGTAAATGAGCGAGGGTATGAAGGCTGGCTTAGCAATGTGACAAGGCAGAGGTGGAATGATCTTATTGGATGAAGGGACTAGTGATAACCTTGGGGTTCATATTCACAAGATCACCATTAATGACCTGATCAAAGGTTTAATTTCGTAGTTTACAGAAATTGTCGTTTCCTATTGTGCTAACGTTTAGTTGCATGACAGTTCATTCATGGTGCAATGCATTAAACCACCAAACCCTAACTGCTAACGTTTAGTTAAGACCTCATACAACCCTAATGACTATAATCTAGTTAAGTTATCACTCAGTTAAGGTCAGGCTAAATGTTGTTATGGGTAAGTTTGTTAACATGAAACATTATGTTAATAATACTCTTCCACTAAGGGCGTACACTTCCGACCCCTTCTTATTGTGCATGATATATGTGTTTATTTTTTAAAGTAAAATGAAGTTACCCTAGAGTACAAGCATAGAGGCCTATGCTTAGGGGAGGGTATAGGATGATGAGTCCTAGGCCTACTACAATATAGTATACATGTATAAGTATAAGAATGACTTTAGTATTGAAGGGTACAAAAGTAAATATTAGAATATGGATACCTGCTCGGGTAAGAAATCTGTTCAATGTGAGTTAAATTTAAGTAAATTATTCTTAAAGTGATCGATCATCATTTGATATTCAGAACATAAGAAATATCGCAAAGATTAATAAGGATGAAAAATTCTCCCTTCTCCTACTAACTTAAATCGAAGATTTATGTTCCTCAAATTTATTTTTTTATTGGCATATTTTGAGGTACATTACATATGGTATCAGAGAAAATGTTACAACACTTGGACCTTGAACAGGGCCAAAACATTTACTTAGCACATATTTTTGTCGATGTAAAACTAACAAACCATTATTGTTACAAACAAAAAACTCTTTTTTTGTTCTGTGTTAATTATGGCATCCCATGACGAAGAAGAAATCAAACTTGAGGAGAATCTTGAACAAAGATGTCTGGAAGATCAGATATAGAACAATGACGGAAGCTCACCTACCGAAGTTTTGGAAACAATGAGAAATCTCATTGTTGAGTTGCAGGTTTTCAAAGAAGACAATGAGAAATTGGAAAAGGTACAACAGGAAATAAATGAAGTCCTTCTACAAAGTATAGTGACAAAGAAAATCCCAAAGGACGATAACCATGAAGAAGAGGTCAGTAAAAGGGCCTCCAAGAATTATAGTCCTGAAGAAGAAAGAGGGGACAATTCATCTGAAGGAACACCATCAGCTGAAGATAAAAAAGAAACAACTAGAAAAGGGAAACAGGTAGATCACCTTGAGGGAGAGTTTAAGAAAATCAAACCATCTACCTTTGATGGGGAATCCAGAACAGGGGAGAATGCTGAAGCATGATTATTAGACATCAAGAAGTATTTCCATATATACAACTATTCCAACAATATGAAGGTCAGAATGGCCATCTATAGTTTGAAATGGAAAGCCAACATTTGGTGGCAAGACCTGAAGTTGGCTAAGGGTCTAAGGAAAAAAAAATGGAATGGTCAGATTTTAAGAAATACTTTAAGAAACAATACCTATCTGAAACTTACCTTGAAAGAAAAACCAAAGAATTTTATGAGCCGGGACTCGGTCAAATGGCTATGGAATATCTGATAAACAAGTTCCTGGAATGACTAAGGTTTGTGCCTTATATCCAATAGGACAAAGTGAAAATCTAGTGGTTCCTAAGTTGTTTACCACAGTCCTATAAGGACATAATCAATTTTGATAATCCGAATTCCTTGAGTGAAGTATTCAGTAAAGCTTGAATGTGTTACAACCAATACAAACAATGGTCAGAATTTCCAAAGGATTGGAAAGATAAGAAACAAGACCAAATGAACCAGCGAAAAAAGGGATATCAGCCAACTCCTTATTGGAACGCAGCAAAAAGTTTTCTGAGGAAATATTTTTACTCCAACAATCAGAACACCCAAGGAAGTGGTAAGCCAATAAACCTGGGAACAAAGAAGTTCGGGGACAACCACCGTGAACTGTTAAAATTTTGGGAATGTGGAGAACCTCACTTAAGGAGGAATTGCCCACATTTGGCTTCAATATCCATAAATATGGTTCACAACCTGTAGGAAGCCTCTACGATGGGAGAAGTGGGCAGAAGCTTCCATTGGATAAATGCAGCGATGTATGATCGACAAGCTGACCACCAATCCTATGTGGTGGAAATTGAAGGTAAAATCAATAACACTCATATTTATATTTTAATTGACCCTAGATCTACATTGAGTTATATCGCTCCTTGTATAGTTTAGTCAAATAAACTTAAGAAAATAATACATGAAAAATCTTGGCTAGTACAACCAGCAACAGGAATGAAGAGAAAAGTATTCGACTATATTTCTGATTATGAGTTCAGTTTAGGTGGTTAGAACATAAAGACAAATCTGAACATTCTACCGTTAGGGTCTTATGATGTAATTATCAGAATGGAATGGTTAGAAAGACATAAATCAGTGTTAGATTGCTATGAAAAATCACTCAAGTATAAAGACGAAAATGACAATGCTAGGACAGTTCAAGGTATACAAAAACCAATCTCAGTTAGACAGATTTCAACAATGCAATTCAATAAATGCATGAGAAAGGGTTGTCAAGTTTATGCTATCCAAGTAACAAACCTATTAGAAAAAAAAGACAAACCTAACTTGGAGGATTTTGTTGTTTTGCATGATTTCAGAGATGTGTTTGTTGATGATATACGTGAATTATCCCCAAGGAGGGAGATAGAATTCTCTATCGACCTACTACTCAGTTCATCCCATGTCTCTAAAGAACCTTACCGAATGAGTTTGCCAGAATTAACAGAACTAAGAATTCATCTACATGAATTATTGGACAAAGAATATATCAGACCGAGTGTTTCACCATGGGGAGCACCAATCCTCTTTGTAAAAAAGAAAGACAGAACTCTGAGATTATGCATCGATTACAATCAATTGAACAAAATGACTATTAAGAACAAGTACCCCTTACATAGGATAAATGATCTGTTCGATCAAGTAAGTGGGGAAAATATTTTCTCGAAATTGGACTTACGATCTGGTTATCACCAGGTTAGGATAAAAGATGAGGACATAAGTAAAAAAACATTCCAAACAATATATGGACATTACAAATTTGTTGTTATACCTTTCAGACTCACTAACGTGCCAGCCACGTTTATGTGTTTAATGAACAGTATTTTTAGTCAGTACTTGGATAAGTTTGTGTTGGTATTTATTGACGATATTCTAGTATATTCTAAAAAAAAATAAGAACATGAAGAGAACTTAAGGATAGTTCTGCAAACTTTAAGAAAGCACAAAATGTATGCTAAATTCAATAAGTGTGATTTTTATCAGAAGAAAATGTTGGACACACCTACCACACTTAGAGGGGGGGGGGTGAATGAGTGTGGGGCTCTTTTTCCCAAAACTGCCCTCTTGCACAAAAACTAATCAATTAGCATTCAAAATGTATTCATTACCCATTGTTGTCATTTATAACCAGTTAGATGTGAG
>JZKD02S1934861.1:79760-97893 GCA_000966675.3 Picea glauca
AATTACTTGGCATCAACCAATGACATCAATCAAACCAAACCATTTACATCAATGACATATGATCCAACAATCTCCCAAATAATCAAACCATTGGCATCAATGACAAACCATTGGCGTCAATGACAACATGATCCAACAGAAAATATAGTATATAGGACATGTAATATATGCAGAAGGCATTGCAGTCGATCTTGAGAAAATAAGAGCCATCATGTAATGGTTGATTTATAAGGATGAAACAAACATCTAGTCATTCATGGGAATCACCAGATATTACCACAGATTTATAGAGGGATTTTCCAAAATTGCATACCCTATAAAATCGTTACAAAAGAAGGGAACCAATTTTAACTAGTCACAAAAATGTCAAGACGGCTTCAATAAGTTTAAATAATTGTTAACGACTGCACACATTTTAAAGGTAGCAGATTCAAAAAAAGACTTCACCGTCTATGTAGATGCGAGTAAAGAAGTACTAGGTGGTGTCCTAACTCAAGAAGGACACATTATTTGTTATGAGTCTTGAAAACTAAAGGAACAGGAACAAAACTATGTCACTCATGAATTAGAGTTGGCAGTTTTAATACATGCCTTAAAGATGTCGCGGAACTACATAATGGGCATAAAATTTCTATTATTGATGGATAACAACAGTGTGAAATTTTTGTTTAGTCAATCGGACCTCAATGCAAGGCAAGCAAGATGGCTAGCTTTCCTGAGCGAATTTGACTTTGAGATAAGACATATCAAGGGTAAGGAAAACAAAGTGGTTGATGCTTTAAGAAGAAGAGTTCATGGGTTTCTTGAAATAAACATTAGCAGAGCAGAAAGCGATCTTGAGCAGAGGATAAATAACGACGAAAATTACACTAAAACAACGGAAAAATTACAGTACACTACAAACAATTTAGACAAAATAGATCTGAGTTTGGATAGAAATGGTATACTATGATTTAAAAATATAATATACATACCATATTCAACAGAGTTAAAGTTAACAATTTTGGATTAGGTTCACAAGAAACCATATTCTGGTCATCCAGGATACCAGAAAACGATAACACCACTAAGAAAGTTATTTTATTGGCCTAATATGAAGGGAAACACAACATAATACTTAGCTAAGTGTCAATATTGTCATTAGGTAAAGGCCTAACACTAGCATCTAACCGGCCTATTGCATCCATTACCAGTTCCAGAATGGAAATGGGAGACTATATCACTAGACTTTATTACAGGTTTTCCTAGAACTCAAAAAATAGAATGATTCAATTATGGTGGTAATCGATAAACTTAGTAAGTCTGCACACTTTATTCATGTAAAGTATACTTTTAAATCCATTAACATCGCTGAAATATTCATGAAAGAAATTTTTAGACTCCATGGTATTCCTAAAATGGTGATTTTAGATAGAGACGTAAAATTTACATCTTCTTTTTGGAAAGAATTTTTTGCAGGGTTAAATACTAACTTGAATTTCAACACGAGTTATCATCCACAAACGGATGGGAAGACTGAATGAACAAACCAAATTTTAGAAGACATGCTCCGCATGTATGTAAGAACAAAACTAAGCAAGTGGGAAGACCACCTGCACTTGGTATAATTTGCATACAACAATGGATACCAAATGTCGACTAAGATGAGCCCTTTCGAAGTACTATAGTGCATAAAGTGTATGACTCCGATTAGCTAGGATAACCCAGTTGACAGACTTATGGTAGGACCAAATATGCTCTAGGAAATGGAGAGCATGGTAAGAAAAGTACAACATAACTTAAAAGAGGCATAGGATAGACAAAAAAGTTACGCAAACCAGAAAAGAAGACACTTGGAATTTTAAGTGGGAGACCACGTCTATTTAAAAGTCAAAGCCCAAAAAATCTCACAAAATCTAGGGAACTGTGCCAAGTTGGCACCTAGGTTTTGTGGCCCTTTCATGATCTTAGCTTGAATTTGACCTATAGCATAAAAGCTTGCACTCCCTGCCAATCTAAAAATTCATAATGTATTTCATGTTTCTTTGTTGAAGAATTATGTTCATGACACTAGTCGTATGATTGATTGGAACTTGGTGCAGGTGGAACTAGAAGGCAATTTCCAAGAGGAACCTCTGCACATTCTGGACAGAAGAGAAATAACACTTCAGAACAGAGTTTTCCCTCAGGTAAAAGTGCAATGGAAGCACTTTATCCTTGACGAGTCCACTGGGGAGTTGGGGGGGATTTGAAGAAATATCATCCAACCCTGTTCCAAGAAAGGAAAAAACACTAAGGACAATGTTTTATTGAAGGGGGATAGGATGTAACATCCCCAAAAATAAATTATTTTTAAATATGAAATTTGTTAGGAAATTATTTCCATTTTTGGTAAATTCAAAATTGGAA
The DNA here is from genome assembly GCA_000966675.3 of Picea glauca. Classification (NCBI taxonomy): domain Eukaryota; kingdom Viridiplantae; phylum Streptophyta; class Pinopsida; order Pinales; family Pinaceae; genus Picea; species Picea glauca. The sequence goes on from JZKD02S1934861.1 coordinate 82,149, forward strand.
AATTTTTGCCATTTATGGCAATTCCAAATTCCAAATTTAGTTAATTGTAATTAATGATTATGACTGTTGGGTAGAGATCTGATTTGACCCAACTAACTACTTGACTATGAAACTTGTATGAAACAAAATATTTTATATTTATTGTTGATGAACAAATGGAACAACCACATTAAAATCAGTTGACCATGACTCCATGAGTGGGGAACATGTTGGAAATACCTCAGGGTTGACTATTACAAGTGGAAAATCAGGAATTTGACGATTGGTAGCCCCTAGAACTCAGGGCTTTGGAAAGATGCGAAAATTCCGAAAGGGGGAAAAGACTTAGGCAGAAAATGCTTTGGCATATATAGCATATGGGAGGAGGTAGGACGTTTCTTAGTATGCTGGATAAAATAATTTATCTCTTGTTGTTATTAACACTACCTGCTGAGTGTGAGGCAAGGAGAAACTACTGAAACTGAAGGACTATTGCTGAGCAGGAGTTCTAAGTTCTCCCTCATGGATTCATAGTCAGGCTAGGGGGTGAACAGGACAAGTGATTTGGTTTCCTTGTTCTATGGTTGAGAGGAACTTGGTTGTTCCATTTGTTGTTTGGAAAATTGCTCAGATATGTCTATCTACTCCTTTTCATGGTCAATTGTTGTTTGAACTATTGTTTTATAGAATGCATATGTTTAAATCTGAATGATTTATTATGTTTGGTAAAAGTCTATTGAAATAGATTGAACTATAGTATAAACCCTTACTGGTTAACTGTATTCGTCGAACAAAACTCTCTATGCATCTTGGCTAGGTATAGAATTTAATTATGGAAATATTATAGGATATGTCTCTGATAAATGACATAAAGAAAGTATAATGCTCATAGTCTTACTATATATCATTAGTAAGGTAATTATGGGAATAAACTTGGGAGCTTAGATGTAAACACACACACACACAGACACATACACACATATATATAATTGATCATAGGCTAAATACACAGGTAGAGTTTGAAAGGGCTATGATGATTAGACTATCTTGATGTCATTTTAGACTAAAATATACTACATACAATAGGAAGCATTATGGGTAAAATTTTACAGAAGATGTATCTATAATTACCTATGCAGGACTGGCTACACTAACAGCCTCAGTCCCTTCTTAATTATCTATTGTATAAATTCGATAAATTAGTAGTAATGTCAATTAAAATGAATAGTTTAAATAATCACCAGATGAAATTCGGAAGTGAAATAAATAGTTCAGACAGTCACAAAAACGAAACTCTGAAGTGAATTAAATAGTTTAGATAGTCACAAAAACACAACTCTGAAGTGAATTAAACAGTTCAGACAGTCACGAAACTGAAACTCTAAAGCGAAAGAAATAGTTCAAGTAGTCATAAACAAAATTTTGAAGGGAAATGAATGGTTCAAACTGTCACTGATGAAGTTCTGGAATATGATGTTACAATAGTAAACGAAATGAACTGAAGAGTATACACCCATAAATTTTCAATTCAATATGCATAGATCTACTACAATATAAATTGAAAGGTAAAGTTGCAGGACTAAATACAAAATCAATCGATTTTCTCTATAAGATCCAAAATAAACCTGGAAAGGATAAAGACATAATTATTGTTCACATTGCTATTCATTCTAGACATACTTATAGAATAGGTCTATTATTCAAAGGGATCTGTTCGTATTCCCATCTAAACCAATGTTTATATTTTGAGTAGTGATACAATCATGTTCAATATATACCATTATTTTAGATATACAATATTAAGGTTTGATCCTTATACCCTGCTATAAAATTAAAGATACAGAGTTAAAGGATCGGCTATCATTAAATGAACAAATTCCACCCACAGTGATAGCATTCTAAATTTAGAATCTTATCAATCCTTAGAAGCCTAGGGCACTCCTTGAGAGTATCGAAATGAAATCCGAATACCTCTTATGTGTATGTCAAGGGTCGACATCCAAAACTTTTGCATGGTCGAATTTCTTGCAATAAATTCCAAATCACTATTAATATTATTCAGTAGAGATGAGACAAGTATAACTCAAAATAAAACGATTAATGATAGGAAGGGTTATGAAGAGTTTCACTTAACTTGCGGTTGAAAGAGCCTGGTATCCTTTCCCTATCGGGTTGGTTGAAAAAACATCCCATACCAAAGGGGAAGATGGTCCAAGGACTTCCTGATGGGTACCCTCGCAACCATAGGGTCCCATCATTAGCATTGATTACCAAATCGATTAAATCAAAAATATTCATGAAAGAAATAAACAAACTATTTTAACAGTGAAATCTGAACTACATGGGTTCATGTAGTGTGATGGGGCTGAATACATTACTCAAAATGTAAACATTAAGTTAAAATCTACATGCCAATAACGTCATCAAAATCTAACTTGCACCGACTCAGAGGAAGTTTAATCGAAGTATAAATACAGAGTCAACATTCTTGCCGAAGGTACCAGGCGTGGAATGGTATTACCACCCACAGATAACGATAATAACAACAGGAAATTACCTAAACCTACGAATTGATTATTGACTCAATTTTGTATATGACAGTGTATTCGGTTCGGACTACAGAATCGCCATATTTTTCATTTGTATTGACTTTAAACACAACAATCTTTAAAGAGACGTTACATTCTTACGAACTGACTAAGGGTCTGATGAAACCTATAGAAGGGTGGGTTCCCTCCTTTTTACAAAAGCATAGTGTAACATGCATTATGCAATGCGGGCCTCCAACCCCTAGACCAAAGTCGTAAAGAATGTAAGGGGACAAGGAAACCTAAGAATCAGATTGTATACGAAACAATGCCTATTCAAAAAATTCATTTCAGAAGCAAGGAGGTGGGAGGACAAGCCTTTTCAGAAATGTTTGAGAATAAAAAAATCGTCCAGGGCCATATTTAATCCAGGAAACTAAGGAACAGGACAATGACAATGAGACAAACCGTTCACAAAAGATTGGTAGACAGAATTGCAGTACCGAGTATTACTTCCACAATAATGAAAAAACTTTGAAGGTTTCTTACAACCATTAGACCAAGGATGTATGATGAATTACCAGGGCAGATGGCTAGGCTTAGATACTTCCACTGGGAAGGAATGCTCCAAGTCGCCAACCTCCCTCACTGCGAAAACACAGAGTTAATTCAAAAACATCCACAAAAAAAAAAAAAATCATCGAGCTCTGTAGAGCCCTTACTACACAATAAATGAGAGAGGGTACGAAGGCTGGCTTGGACATGTGACGAGGAAGATATGGAGTGATCTTATTGGACGAAGGGAATAGTGATAGCCTCAGGGTTCGTATTCATGTGATCACCATTAATGACCTTCTCATAGGTTTAATTTCATAGTTCACATAAATCGTCGTTTCCTATTGTGCTAACGTTTAGTTGAAGGACAGTTCATTCATGGTACTATGCATTAAACCACCGAACCCTAACTGCTAACGTTTAGTTAAGACCTCGTACAACCCTAATGATTATAATCTAGTTAAGTTATCACTCAGTTAAGGTTGGGATAAATGTTGTTATGGGTAAGTTTGTTTACAGGAAACTTTATGTTAATAATACTCTTCCACTAAGGGCGTACACTTCCGACCCCTTCTTATTGTGCATGATATATGCATTTATTTTTTAAAGTAAAATGAAGTTACCCTAGTGTACAAGCATAGAGGCCTATTCTTAGGGGAGGGTATAGGACGATGAGTCCTAGGCCTAGTACAATATAGTATACATGTATAAGTATTGGAATGACTTTACGATTGAAGGGTACAAAAGTAAATATTAGAATATGGAGACTTGATCGGGTAAGAACTCTGTTCAATGTGAGTTAAATTGAAGTAAATTTTTCTTAAAGTGATCGATCATCATTTAATATCCAGAACATAAGAAATCTCGCAAATATTAATAAGGATGAAAAATGATCCCTTCTCCTACTAACTTAAATCGAAGATTTATGTTCCTTAGATTTTTTTTTTTATTGGCATATTTTGAGGTACATTACACCCTAGGTGTCTAAACCCTAGGTCAACTTGACCTGTTATTTAAGGGCTTCACCAACCTGTCTTTCCTTATTTTTCATGAGGTTCTCCAAATCACTCATTGATGGATTTGCTGCTTGTTGGGCTTTCCACAATCCATCTTATTTGTTGATCTGTATTCCTTGATCTTCTCTTGCAACGACTCACTTTATCTTACTTTACTCCTTATTTTTTGCTTCTTTGAACACTTTGACCCATTCTCAGTTGATGTGTCTTCTATGTAGTTCATACTTCTTTGTTCTTCCTTAATCTTCACTTGCTTCCATAACCAACGGCCAATAGTCCCCCAACACTCACCTGTGACTCATCCCGAGTCATTGCAGGGGTAAACCTTCGATATCACTTCGACTGTAGGCTTTGATGAGAAGCCTAATATTTATGCTATGTCCCTCCCTGTTGTGTGCAGACTGTCTTTTATATGTCTCGTACCTAGTTTCAACTACACCTGGTACCTAGACCCTTCTTCCTTTGTTTTTACTGAGAGTTGCAAGGCAGCTGGTTGTCATAATACAACTTCAACCGGTTCCCATTTACTAAACCTTCCTTCCATTCTCTGTTCAGGGTCTTCAACTATGCACCTCCACCTTCTATAACATAGGAAACTTCATATGGCCCAAGCCAATGTGTCCTGAACTTTCTTGGATGCTTCATGAACTTTTTTTCATATACCAATACCAAATCTCCTTGCTTAAATGCTTTCTTCTTGATATGTATGTCATCGTAGGCCTTTTCGCGTTCCTTCTGTACCTGCTGATGAAATCCTGCAATAAACCTGTTTTCCTCTAGTTCTACAAACTGCAAAATCCTGTGTTGCACAATCCCAGTGTCATCCATATCTATAAATGCTACAATTCTTAATCTAGGAACTAAATATTCCATAGGTACCACGACTTCCAAGACATAAACTAACTTAAAGGTAGTTTGCATTGTTATCTTCTTGCAAATGATTCGATAATCCCATAACACTGTTGGCACTCTCAAATCCGAATCATCTTTGTTCACACTGCAAATCTTCGTCAACGTTGTCTCCAATATATTATTTAAATCTTCGACTGAACCATTTTTTGACACAGGGGCAGACCCGGGGTTCAACTCTTACAGCGCACCAACAAGCCCTAACTAATGGCCCTTTCGGAAACACTTGCGAAGAAATATGCAACCAAAAATTGGAACACATGCACTTGCAGATCCAATTTATCAATGACCAAGTAGCCAATAGGCTAGATCCACTGGAGTAACAACAAAAATTTGAAAAGATCCAGCATATGGAAAATGATCTGAATGCACTGTTTGAAGCTTAAATAATGGGTAAGAAAGAACTAAGAGAGTTTTGACCTGTAGTACAGACAACTTACCTAAAAATGCATGAAGTGGACACCATAGTTGACTCATAATGGAACTCTTTAGTTGCGTCCAATCCAAAAGAGTGAATTGCATACACCACCCAACAATTTGTTGTTGAAGCTTCACTACTTGTCAGAAAGTGGCAGGATAAAGTGGACAACTTCCAAGAAGTTAAGAAAAGAGCCCTAGAACTAGTACCTAAGTTGGGCCATTCATTTGAAAAATCCAAAGAATAAATCACTCAAGCGGGAAGTGGAAGCAACTTAGAGACAAAATATAAAGGTAAAGAAAAAGCCAACCCAGAGACCATGAAAGAGCCGAAGATTTGACTCAGGATGAGTCAAGGATTGTGGTCAGAGCCTATTGAGCCCTTTGTTTTGATGAATAAAAGTTGTGCAAGTTATGATGTAGCTTTATTTTGGTGAGAAAATTTTTTGCAAGTTGTGGAGGAACTAGACAATAGAGTAAAGGAAAAACAAAAAGTTATCGGAAGGAAAGTGCAACATAAAAATTGAAGAAAGAAGTTGCAAAAAGATGAAGAAGAAGATATAACTCTTTGTTTATCAACCAACAAACCTAGATCAGATTATATATATGAGATCGATATGATTTTAATAAGGTTGTTGGTTGTTGCTAGGGTTTGTTGTTATTTCTAGAGTCATTGTTGTTATCATTCATGTTGTTAGCTTAGCTAAATATTGATATTTGGGTAAGAACAAGACGATCAATGTAATAGAGTTTTATATTCTTGTAGAGTTGAAAAGAACACGGCACTGAGATAACCTTGTCTCATACTTGTTGGGGAGTATCCTATGACTACTTGTACATGTGACTGAAGTTGTGGGAAGAATATGATATTATAATACAATTGGAGACCCAAATTTTGAATATATCATGTGTATCTAGTCTTATAAATGTATTGAATGTTACTTTGTATTATCTTTTATGTCTGATATTCTTAATTTCTTCCTTGTGAATGGCAACACAACTTTGTTTCTTTATTCTTAGTTTGGAAATGTTCAGAACTGCTATAGGTTTAATCTATATTGTTCAAGACTAACATGAATATTTATACTTCATAGATTTGTCCAAGTATTCTCCTTACCCTTCCCTCTCTTTCATTTCTCGATTGTGCTTCGGGTGAGACTTCTTTCCTCCTGGGAAGATGAAAATTCCAATGCTCTAGACTACTTCGGTACATTTTTTTGGTAACTTGATAAGGACCCTGGTCTGATCACTTTTGAGCCAACACATATCCATAATAGGGTAAGGGGAATGATGACATTTGTATCTCAAGCAATTAAGTAGGATAAACATATTGATAAAGACTAATACATATGGTACAAAAGCACTAGATAACGCATGGCTTATGCATAGTACTTTTTCAAGTAGAGACCATTACAGGGCTCTCAGATAATATTTACTTCATAATCATCTAACGCATAGGCTCCTTTTTGAAGAGAACATTTGAAAACATAGAGCCCATTCCATAGAGGTTCTAATTTTCCTGTTCCCAGTTTATCACAGTCTTGATCATAAATCAACACCAAGTCACGTTCTAAAAACGTTTGAGGATGAATTTTCTGATCATATTGTCACTTTACTTTGTTTTGGTGGGATTCATTAGCCACAATGGCCTAGTGAAATCTCTCATCAAGGACATATAATTATAGTAATCATTTTTCTTTAGCGAAGGTATGCGGCAAGATTTCAACAACTAGATTAAGTGAGGGGATTTCACATTCAATGGGTAGTACTTCCTCTAAGCCATCCAGAAGTTGAAAGGGTGTGAATCCTGTGGAAGTCTTGGTGAAGATTTGATATTCCCATAAGGCTAAGAATTAAATTATCTTCCAATTGGATTTTTTTTTTCCAATCATCTTTTGGATCATAGTTTCGAGTACCTTGTTAATGGACTCAACCTAACCATTTTCTTGTGGATAGTAAGGAGAAGAGTTGTCTTGGTCAAAATGAAAAAGGGTAGATAGCTTAGTCATCATGTTGTTACAAAAATGTGATCTGTGATCGGTCACAATAGACTTGGGAACACCTAATATTGCTATAATATGATTGAATACGAATAATGTTGCAGTTTTGGTGTCATTAGAATATGTAGGCATGACTTCTTCCCATTTTCTGAAATATTCAACGACCACAATTATGTAATTATGATCAGTGGAAGAAGGGTGTTTACATGTAGTAAAATCGACTCCCCATTTAGCGAAAGGACCAACTGAAACAACGAGATGTAGGGGAGTGGGATGTGCACGTATTTTATTAGAAAGTTTTTGGCACGAGTGGTATTTTTGGACTGCATTCATGCAATCTTTAAAGATTGTGGGCCAAATATACCCTGCATGTAATATTTTCTAATGCTAGTGGGAAAAAAACCCCTTTTACTACACCAGGGTTTAGAATGTAAGAAGATCGATTAACCGTCTAAAAGTCAATTAATTCTCTATAATACCCCAAACATACCAAAACACATATGAAGAAAGGAAAGAAAAGGAGATCAGGTAACTATACCTCTATTCCCACGTCTGGTGATGACCTCTTCGCACTTGGAAGTTCCACTGACTCCAGGCCTCCTCCCAGGGATGACCTGCATCCAAAGATTGATAAACAAAAAAATACAAGCATGTTATCCCATATAAAAATTAGGGTTAGATGTTACAATGTCAAGCATAAATCAATAAAAGTATTCAAGACACCATCATTTGGGACGGGAAAATGTAATTCCTTTATTAATAACACAAAGATTATACCTTTACAATCTAAGTTGGCTACCATTCCACGAACCTCATTTGGACTCCTCTTCACCAAGCTCCAAGTGCACCTTGTATGAACTTCTCCTCTCAACCTTTTGATCTCTTCTTGGGAAGTGAATGGGTTAAATGGAGGAAGAAGGGGCAAATGAGGGAATGTTGAGGCAATTCTCACAAAAGGAAGCAATATCTTGGGCAAGGAAGGGAAGTGAAATCGAGCAGAGTTTCACTGTTCTTATGCTTAGATATGAAATGAGACCCCAACACCTCCTTTTATATTCCAAAAGGATGGTTATTTGGTTGGGTTATGGGCTATAGAATATGGATTAGTTGGGAAACCTCTAATAGACCATCAATTTCAACGAATTCCTTGCAACATTTTGCAACTTTTGCAAGAATATGCGGGCTATAATGGTGCACCATGCATATGTACGTGATATGTAGTGGTGCATAAAACAAATGTACGTGGGAAGTAGTGGTGCAAGGCATGTACATTTTCTAAAATTTGTTTTTTTAAGAAGAGAAACTCAACAATGGTTTGGAAAAAAATGCAAGTAAGAGGGCCAAGGCCATGTATGCATGTGTAGAGAAATTTAGCATTATAACAGATTCCCCCTAATGTGTGAGGTCATAAGGGAATATAATGGGAAAAATACATTAGAATATATTCACTAATTGTATGAAATCGAGTGATCCCGTGACCAGAGTTCGGGAGGTGCCATCTGCAAAATAACAATTGTCTCTCTGAGGCGAGCATACCCATGCTTGGGATGAAATAACTCATGGATTCCAATCAAATACAATGCATATCCATGTCATATAACTATATAAATTTTAGACGTGAGAAATACACAACAGATATACATATCAAAATCAAAGATATACAAATATAGTATCCATCTTCGAGAATCCAACAACGCCCAATGGCTAGAGATGAGGTATTCATAGCTCGAGCAACAACTTCAATATCTTCAAAACTCAGGTAGGAGTATAATGGGAGTGAATAATTCACCACCCTAAGGTCTTAGATGGCTTATCGGGAAAATACAAGAGGATCTCGATGATCAAGTAGAGAACTTCGTTGATTTTGAATCAATACTTGACTGGACTCTCGGGAAGGCCGACTCATGAGGTCAAGAGACAAACTGCAAAAATTTCGACTTAGGTTGGGTGAAACTTCCCTTGGAAAAAAGAATGAAATGTGATCAAATTCAGGAAGAATTAAATTGACATAGGTTCACGATGCATAAGGAAACACAATCTCTCCATGTGTTTGGAAGTGATCTGAGATCTTTTCGTGAGGTGACTTATTAAATAATTGTAGAAAATCAGCATAAAATAAAGTACACCATAAAGAAGGAAAATCTCAAAAAGAAAGAGACATAATCATGCAATATGAACAAAAAGAACTTGATAACGGAGTTTGTCCCTAGTGGACTATGTCTCTAGGTCATTCTCTCAAATGGGTAGGTCTTTTTATTAACTCCACAAAAGAATTAGGAAAAATACATAAGTATAAATCATTGTGGAGTTAAGCTATAGAAATTTTTCTCAGATCAGAAAACTAACAGCACCACTGCATTCATGGCATCGAATTACCTAAAAATTATTGTCTCCATGACCCAATATGAGTCTGACACTTTCAGGCCCAAGAGACACCTCTAGCTCGGTTTCCGTGCCCTACCTTTGCAATAAATGACTGATAGAAATCTCAAAAAGCATGACCCTATCTCGAAAACTGAGCCAAAATCTGTATAGGTGTGCTCGATTCTCTTCTATCTCAATTACTGGTGGAAGCCTCCTTCTCGTACAAAAATACAGGAGGTTTAACATTAAGTGAGTTGGTTGGCGTAGTGGTTATTGAGCTATTTTAAGAACTTTGGCTAGTGGAGGTCCTGGGGTCGAATCCCATTGGCCTCCCTTTTTATACATATGGTTACAACTAATTTCTATTTTTGACGAAGAGTTTGGAGGAGGGATAAAATGATGTATGGTTGGAATATGTGACTAAAATGGAGGGTGGTTAAACTTTGACCATTGGTGGTATATATATGGTTGCATAGGTTGGCATAAAACCAAGGGCTAGGGCGAAGGCCAAGCCCTTTTCTCCCCCATACGAACCATTATTAAAACTTAAATACAGTTCGAGCTACATTACAAAAAAGGATTATATCGTGGCATATTGTCTAGCACGGAGGTTCTAAGTCCTTTGGGATAAGAGGTTAGGAGTTTGACTCTTGGGGAGTCATATAATTTTGTCAGATGCCAACCACTAGAGGGGTGCCACGTGGCATCCCATGACTGGGCCATGTGGCACCATAACATTTGTCCCTAAAAATTACACTTATCACCACCTAATTCTCCCATGTGTCTTCCATCAATTTGTACGACCTTGCCACATCAACTATATGGACATGACATGTGTCACCCTTACAGTGGTGACACATGTCACCTTGACCTTTTGAATTTTTGACCAAGTTTGAGCTGAACTTTGATTGCTTGAAAATTTCGATCTGTAACTCCTTTTGATGTTTCGTTTGCATTGTTAGAAATATTGTGACGCTGTCTTCAGGATCATGCCATTTTAACTGAGTTTTGGGAACTTTTAATTTTTACACTTTCTCTATCTACTGAAGCCATTCTAAGTGTCATGTGTTGCCTTTGTGTGTTCTGAGTTGTTATTAGCCTTCTCTGGATCCTTTTTGGATCACACATTCCCACTGAGAGCTTTTTAGACCACCAAAATATTTCATTAATCAACTGGTAAGTGAGGGAAGAGTCCCCTCACTTTGTCCTTCTCAATCCACTTTGCCTTGCTTGGATGTGTGCCCTTTAATCCTACTCGAGGATAATCAATATCACCCCTACGTGAATTTCTCGTCCTTTTGTCCAGGATGATATCTTCTTGTAACTCATCCAATTACTCAGGTGCAAACTCATGTACTGAAGGTATTCAAACTTCCTCATCCTGATCCATGATCATGGGAGGCTAAAAAAGTTTCAAGTTCTCTAAGTTCACAACTTAATAAATCTGCATATACGGTGGAAGATCTAAATGAAAAGAATTAGTGCCTCTTTTCCCCAAGATTGTGAGGAGTCCATCTCGGATGGGCTTGAGCTTATTTCCTTCACCCTTTAATCATTCCTTTATGATATGAATCCATACCTAGTCTCCAACCTGGAACTGATGATCAACCCTGTGCTTTTCATGCCGAGATTTATACTGTGTTTGACTCTTCTCCAACTATTCCTTGACTTCCTGGTCTATCTGTTGGATCCTCTAGATGAACTTGCGGGCTCTTTCCTCTATTCTTTTTTCATTCACATAGGCATCTCTCCCATACATCAAGTCCAAAGGAACATTTGGTAGGTACTCAAAACATGTATCAAAAGGTGAAATATGAGTGGATGAATGTAAATCTCGGTTATAAACAAGTTGTACATAGGGTATATGTTCATCCCATAACTTAGGATGCTTGTTGTCGTATCCTCGAAGCAAAAGTACCATTGTTTTGTTTACTACCTTTGTCTTTTCGTCGGTCTGTGGATGAAAAACAATGCTCCTCTTCAATTTGGTGTCCATCATTCTACAAAATATATTCCAAACGTTCCCAAGGAATCAAGTATCTCGATTCGAGACAATGGACATGGGTAACCCAAAGTTAACGCAAACATACTGAAATAAGAGATTAGTAGTCTGCTTAGTAATGATTTTCTTTTTACATGGCATCAAGATACACATATTTTTGAACCTATCCACTACGACATAAATAATCATGACCCCCTCTGGTCATTGGTAAACCCCCTACAAAATCCATGGAAATTCTTTCCCATGCATGGGATGGAACAAGAAGTGGTGACAATAGCCCCAATTTTCTATTAGTGTGCTTACAAGTAGAACACATCACACACCCCTTTACATATTTAGTTACAATTTCTTTCATTTTGTTGGATAATGTTGTCATTGATACCAATGGTTTGATTGAATGATGTCATTGATTGATGTCAAGTGATTGATTGATGACAAGTGATTGATTGATGTCAAAAGATTGATTGATTTATGATTGATGTAATGTAATATGTATTTTCCTTGATGAGAATGCATAGATGAAGATAGATCAATGAGTTTTCATTGATATGATGAAGATGGATCAATGAGTTGTCATTGATATGATGAAGATGGATCAATGAGTTGTCATAGACACATGATGCATAGTTGATGTATATGATGCAATGGTGGATTTATGTATAGATGAATCATTATTGTCTTATCATGATTGATAAGGTGCAAAAATGGATGAACTCCAAAGTGTTCCCCTTATGGTGAAATCCCTCACGGGAAGATACTTTGTGGATTGAGTTATCCTAGAAGAATGGTTGGAGGACCCATGCTTTTATGTGGAATAATGAGATGAATATCAATGAAGTTGTTTTTGAAACTATTCTAGATGGATAGTGCTCATCATGCCATTTCCGGTGGTATGTGGAATGTCACATAATGCCTCACGGTTTGAGAGTTATGGCCTTATGAAGTTGGAAAACCCCCATGTGTTGGCTTGAATCCCCAAATGGTCAAAGAAGTCAAATTTCCCTAAAAGAAGAAATCATTATTTAAATGATAAAGTAAAGAGACAAAGTAAAGATGGATTATTTAAATAATAAAGAGAAGTGACAAAATCAAGAAGAAATATTTAAATGATAAAGTATTGGAGAACTTTCTATTTATGGAAAGTGGTTAACCCTAAAAATAAGGAAAATAGGTTAAGTGACCTAGAAATGGGTTAAGTGACCTAAAAATGGGTTAAGTGTCCCAGAGGATGAAAGTACAAATAAGATAGCAATGGTCTCTTGTAGTAGATCTTTTTTGTGGATCAATGGAGAGCTTCTTGTGAGAATATCTTTTGGAGTATTGATGGAGAGATTCTTATTTGTGTGGATCTCTTGAGCATGATTGAAGATATATTTTGAAGAAGAGAGTGAGAGGAGGATTGCATGGATGCATCAAAGTTTCGGCAATGTTAGACATCTTGACAAAAAAAATCTCGAAACTTCATAAACCCTGTTTTTTGATGCATACGCGGGTTGTCTGTGTATAAGGTGCATATACATTGAAGGTATACGCGGGATGGCTGCTTATAGGGTGCGTATATATGTGAGTTGTATGAGGAAAGGGAGCGTATAGTGGATAGAATGGTGAAGACTTGTGTTTGAGCTAGTGGAAAGCTCTTGGATGATTAGGCAGGTTCCAAATATGCATTCTATGGCCTCATATCTATCACTAAGACACTGATATGATTACATTATTGTCTTTATGGATAGCTTTGTTTGATATGTTTTGAATTCTTAGGGAATTCTTGGTATGACTTCTATGATATGGTTCATTTTGGATGATTTGGTTGATAGAGTGATCAATACTCTTGTGATTCAGTAGTGACATGATTGCTATGGTATACTAGTTGTTTATACATGATTGAGATAGCATTCATATTGATTTTTTGTGGAGCACGAGAAAGATATTGGAGAGATTGGATGTGTTGTGGCTGGCTGGTGGTCAGATTGGACAGTCAGAGACAGAAGAGAATGATATATTGATTGCAGAGAATTTGAGTTGATATTGAAGAACAATCCCTAACATCTCAGAAGGTATATGCAGTTTTTTGTATACATTGGTCATGTGCATACGCGGGCTGTAGTGAGCCAGAGCATGTGCACATGCGGGCTACACTACTTGTTAGAAAAACAGGAACGCGGTGCAATAAAATAAAACAAATGCGGAAACAAAAACAAAGAAGATACACAATACAAGAGAGACACAGATTTACGTGGTTCACCCAGTGTGGGCTATGTCCACCAGAGAAATTTCCAGGTCCTTCCTTTATTATTAACCAACAAATGAAGGGATACAACCTGCAACAAAACCCATTGTAACTTCCTCTTCTTTCTCTCACAGTGTACTCTCTCAGAATACAATACTCGCCATAATGCATAGCCACAATACATTTCCCTCATAACAGAGGGTTGCCTTCTAGGGAAAAAAACCCTAAAATATTTTCTACCGTTAGATCTGTGACCTTATAATGAACGGTCCAGATTTACAATGAAATTACATTATACATTTACAAGGCAATTTTTCCTTCGGGGGACGCTGCCCCCGAACCCCCCAGTCGGGGGGATAGGCCCGCCTGACCCCACAGAGGGGGTACCCCCACTCTGCCCTCCCCTGCGTGGGAGAGTGTACATACTTATGGGGTGTAAAGTCTTCATGGGGTATAAACACAGCTAAAAACAAGGACCTCTGAATCAGGAACATAATCAGGCTCCACAACCAACAATCTCCCACTTGGAGACTAATCTCAACAACTCCACCACTGTTGTATATGTTGGACTCTAAACCTTCTTGGACCTAGAAAATTTATCATCTTCATCTTCATTCTTGAATACCAACTGAAACTGAGTAGGAACTCAGTTTCTCTCCGGTTACTCTCTTTGTTAACATCTCTGGAGGATTTTGGCTAGTGTGTATCTTTTCCAACTTCAAAAGTCCATCTTCCAAGGTGGATCGTATGAAGTGGTACCTCAACTATATATGCTTAGTTTTTGAATGGAAGGCCGAGTTATTTGAAAGATGAATTTCACTCTCACTGTCACAGTACAACCTGCTATTCTCCTACTTCTTTCCCAATTCCTCCATAAACCTTTGCAACCAAATCATCTCCTTACTAGCCTTTGTAGTAGAAACATACTCTGCCTCTATTGTTGAAATTGAAACAACCTTTTGCAGTTTCAAAATCCAACTTACTATTGTTCCACCTATAGTAAAAACATACACTATGGTTCTCCTCCTCTTGTCTTTATCACCTGCCATATCTGAATCAACATATCCTTGTAGAAACGTGTCAGAACCTCCAAAACATGATGCATGAGTAGAATTACCTCTCAAATACCTGAGAATCCACTTTACTTCCCCCCAATGTTCTTTACCTGGATTGTTCATATACCTGCTCACAACTCCCACTTCATGTGCAATATCTGGTCTTGTGCAAACCATTGTATAGATCAAGCTGTCAACTACTAATGAATAAGGGACTCTGGACATGTATTCTATCTCCTCCTATGTCTTGGGACACATTTCCTTAGTTAATTTGAAATGGCTAGCCAAAGGTGCACTAACTGGTTTTTCATTTTGCATTCTAAACCTCTCCAACACCTTCTCTGTGTACTCACCCTAAGACAATGTCAATTTGTGATTTTTTCTGTCTCTTGTTATTCTCATGCCAAGGAATTTCTTTGCAACACCCAAATCCTTCATCACAAATGAATTGGATAATTTCTTCTTGAGCATATTTATATCCTTCATATTAGACCCTGCAAGAAGCATGTCATCTACATACAATAGCAAGATAATATAGCTTCCATTTTCTAGCCTTTTAAAATAAAGACAGTGATCATAATGACATCTACTATAACCTTGTTTTGTCATAAACCTGTCAAACTTCAAATACCACTACCTTGGATCTTTCTTTAGGCCATACAAGCTCTTCTTCAACCTGCATACCAAATTCTC